>JAOSBP010182518.1:0-72985 GCA_027563825.1 Erythroxylum mucronatum
GGGTTGGAGAATGTTCTTCGACTGCCACCGTTTGGATGCTGAGGGGGTTGGTGGGGGGCTTCTCATCCTCGGGATTGGGGTTGATCGGGTTGAGGGGTTCGTCTTTTGGTTTGTGCTTGATCGGATTGACGGTTTCTTCTTTTGGATTCGGGGGTGAGATGTTCATCTTAAGTAAAGAAGTGGTCGGATGTCGGGCTTTGAGGTTGAGCTTCTGCCGCATTCCCGGAGTAGAACCGCCATCTTAAATGTATACATCTTTACGTGCGTTGTCAGATCCATATGAGATGGGATTCTCTATATCGAACAACGACATTCTGTAAAAGTGTTTCGGCTATTCCGCATTCGGGCTTTTCTCGGTGCCGAGGCATCTGCGGCTGCTCCCGTGGCCTGCTTCGACTCTGAATTTCGATCAATCCCATCCGCCGCAGCTTACATACCATGAGATCACACGCATTGAAACTGGATGCCTGATGTCGACATCAGTCGATCGTCCAAGCTCACGGCCGAATGATATCTCGGAATAAGATCGGCGTGGTCGAATGTCTGAAGCTTCGAGGGCTCCGATCCCCAATGCCAGCCTGACCGCATAGCGATGTCTCTTTGCTCGAAGCAAGTGCTCTTAAAGCAAGTCACCGTATCGAACATCAGAATTAGACCCTGTAAGGGAGTTGGCCAATTCCAGTTGGAGAGATCGATGGAGAGCTCATTGATTGGTCGGACATTCCGTTGTCGTAAAGTCTCGCTATACCGAGACAGTTCTTTCTACTCTTTTAGACTCTCTACTGTGATGAGCCTTGACTGGTCTTTGTTTGAGTGTGTTGTGTTGTGGCAGGCGAACACATCTAATCTTGTGTTGTCGATGAATGAAGGAAGGTGGCTAGCAAGACTGCGCAGAAGTGAAATGGTAAAGCTTGAACGGTGATCGATGGCATCAGAATCTGGCGTTATCGGTGGGTTTCTGCCTGATAGGAAATCGTCCGATTAATAAATAAGTTGAAATCAAATTTCCAAATCACTAGCCGGAAACGGCTTGCTGTCCGACAGTCTCGGCTTGGCTATGGTTGGGCCAGATAGAGAGACACTGCAGCGCTTCATAGCGAGCGTAGATATGCATCAAGCCTTTGCCATATCTCAAAACATTGGACCCTAGATTGAGCTTACGAAACATCAAGAAAGCATGTGGAAAATTTCGGTTGAGTCATTTCATTTCTCGTAATCTGCTACCAAACGATGCCTCATTGCTCGTCGGAGTGAGGACTGCCATGGTATGACAAGTCCGAGTCGTCGACTCTCTACCATTCCTGTATCTTGTAAGATGCTTCATTCATCTATCGAATAGATATCAATTCGTCCTGAAGATGCCACGGCGTCGGAAGACATCTCACGAAGCTTTGAAGGCGGAGATGGCGGAGTTGAACAGGCTGGTGACGACGCTGAGGGCCGAAGATCCGCAGGCCGTGCTCACGGTTCCCTTGGCCGACAGGGCGACGGCGAGCGATCTGGCTTCCGCGCTCAGGCTGGTCAGGTCGGAGTTGACGATGCTCGAGATGCCGGCGGCCTTCAACTGCGTCTTCTTCCCCACCAGAGCGCCGAGCACGCCCTGGATGCCGGGTTGGAGGTTGTTCTTGAAGTAACCGCAGATGAAGCTGGCTTGGGAAGAGGTTCCTTGCGGACCGGCGTTGGAATCGGATGTGGCCTTTTTGAGTGCGTTTCCGACGGAGCTCACGGCGCTCTGAATCGGGACAGCGGATGAAAGTCCACCTTGGTACTTGGTGATGACGGTCGAGAGGACGGAGACGGACTTGCTGAGGGAGCTGAGATCGCTGGTGACTTGGGCATAATCACGCTTCTGGATCGCAGCAGCTGGCTGCATGGGATCCGGCAGCGCAATGACCGCTGCGGCGAAGAGGAAGAGCTTGGCGAGGATAACCATGTTGGCTTCTGTTGAATGAAACGATCGATGATGGACTCGGTGTTCTCGTGGCAATGGCAATCAATTTATATTCTTCCCGTAGTCGTCGGAATGTTGCGTGGGACGACTTCGCAGCATCCTTTGGCATAGGGTTGTCGCGAAATAACCGATGCCATTGGCCTGTTGTCGGGGACTGTATTCAAACCCCTCTCATATTCAGCCGTGGTGGCGGCGCTCTTATGCGGTAATACGGTTGTTTTTTCCATGAAATTCGAGGTCGTTATTGCGGGGAAACCCTCAAAATCGTCAGCCCACCGGAGCTTTTTGCTTCGGCTAACACGAATCTTGAACAACGTTTGTGAAGCACAATATGGTCCATTGGTTTTAAATACTCCGAAGTGGGAACGTTGGCCGCATCTGGTCAGAGCAAAAGCCGCGAGGGGCATAACAGAAAGTTCATGCAGGTGCGATCGAGAGCTGTGGAGACTTTTTGCCCTTGACGACTGTCTTTCAGCCGTACCCGATTCATTGGAAGACTGGAACGTAACTTTGCATTCCCGCGACATGGATCTCTCCATTTGATATATCGTCACGGCCACGTAAACACTTACGTGGTTGCAGTATCTCCCTGTGACTACGGCGTTCTTGAACCGGTGTGGCTTCATGAAATGATTTTGAGAAAGTCCACTCGAAAGCCTTGGCCTGTACGTCTTACAGAATGGCGAAAATTCAAATGCTAACCTTACATCGCTGCCAAGCTATCAGAATGCAGCACGAATGCCGAGGCCATGTGATAATCGGTGGGCCTATTGTACAGCCACAGGTTTGTTACAGCGCAATCGACGTCTTCCTTTTGCCGGAACGCGATGCTATTCACCGATATATATCAGAGGATAGAGTATTGATGTACCGAACACATGCTTGCATGCGATGAAATTAGTTTGTGCCGTTATAGTTGTTCACGTATTCGTGAGATCCAAATTAGGCCCAGGTGGTGTCCAGCTGTCGCTGCAAATGACCTCGATGGCTCAGCGTCAAAGGCGGAACGTCGTGGTCCGCTCCCAACACGGGATGGACATATGGACTGGACGTCGTGGCACGAGGACGATCCACATCTTTGTAGAAATTTTGCAGAGCTTCGGTGTCGCTGCAAATCGCCGTGAATGCGGCGATGATGGATTCGGCTGACTCCGACTCGGCATGTTTGCCCATACCTGCCGTGCGATTCAAAGCTAGGCGATTCGGCAGGAGGAGGAAATCTCCAGTATCATTCCCCAGGATTTGAGCCAAAACCAGACCGGATTTGTGCACGAATTGAGTATATGCGTAGTTCGGGGAGCCCCAGGAATATGTCACGTTGACCTTGTTTGGAAAAGCTTGGGCAGCTTCGTAATCGAGGACAAAGTCGAGCTTCCTTCGGAGGAGAGCCTTGTGATAGTGGAATCGATCCTCGCTGGGTCGTGGGGAATACGTGTGAGGTTCGATGACCGGCGTCGCCAAAATCTTGTCGGGTGGTGCTGCTGCGAGTGAGACGATCTCCGGTTGATCGAAAGGATGACGTTCCCGAAACTTGACGGCTTCCTGCAAGGGCAACTGAACAAGGCGAAGACCATAGCTTTCCACCAAACCCGACCAGCGACTGATGGCCTCGCGGATCAGCTTTGCCGACGCACTCAGCCATTCGAGTTGGATGTGATAGCAATTGTCGGGATGATGTATGCGATCGTAATGGAGGTCGACGATCTGTAGATGGTCGGATCTCCTGCCGGGATCCACGTTGTACTGCAGCATTTGGCTGAGGACCACCTTCCGGATATCCACCGGTGCCACTGACGGTGTCCCTCGGCCGGAGGAACTGGAGTCGTTGCTGACCGGTCGCATCAGAGGCGAGCTGATGGATTCCACGATCGGCGTGGCCGGGATCGATCTCCAGGGTGCTTTGCTGAACAGACTGGCCGTGTCCGGATAATCGGTCGTCCGATACGCGCTGGTGATCTGATAAAAGTAATGGCCATCTTTGAACGCATGCTTCTGTCGAACGTGTGTGAAGATACCGCGATTCATAAGCTCGTTACCCACCGCCACAGCGTCCTCCCGCAATTGCAAGTCCTTGAAGATGTTCAGCAGCCATGTGGTCATCTCATCACCGCGGAAACATTTGAAGTGAGTCATGGTCAGCCATCGACGATCGCGCATCTCGACTCCGTAAGGCGGAGGCTCCTGCATCTGTTTGACGAGTTTGTTGACATCGAAGGTGCTGCTGTGGTGCTTGTCGGACTCGGTGAATAAGGGCGGGATCGCTTCCGGCTCCCCAAGCTGGTTGGACATAGCCGGTCCAAAGGCGTCCACGGCAGCGCTGGGATCCCTGGTCTGATAATCGATGGCGAGAGGGTTGGGATCACGCTCCCACAGATTGGTGCTGGACTTCGATCTGACCAGCGAGACTTGGTGTTGCTGATCCTCGGCGGAGAAATAGCGTTGACGTTGCCATGCTTGTGTGAGTCGCTGAATGCCCTCGATCCGTCTCTCATCGTCGGAGAGCTCACGCAGGCCGGTACGGGCGTTCTGCTCGGACCTATGCAGATCCGTAGGGATGAGCCCGAGACGCATTCTGAAGGTGGCGCGAGTGTCGGGAGACGGCATCAAACCGAGAATGTACTCGTCCAAGGGTGTCCAGTCCAGGATTGGAGGCTCCGAGTGATAGGATACCTCCGATCTGACCATGGTTCCGGTGGTCATGACCATGTTTGGTTCGTAGGATGTCAAGTAGTGCTTCCTTTCGTCATCCTCGTCCATGGCGCTTTTGGGCTCATATTGCACAATCTGCACCTCGAAGTCCGACAATCTCTGCAGTTCGTGATATCTTTTGCCCAACGCCAGCAGAATGGGTCGCTCTTTGCTTTGAAAGGTCTGGTCACTGCCACTGTTCGGGATGGCGACGACTTGAAAACCGTGCACGAGACGTACATCGATCAGTCGTTCGACCAGATTGCGAGCGGCTTCGTTCTTCAAGCTGGCAGAGTTCAGCAGGACATGACGTCTTACCTTCTTGGTGTAGAAGGCTTCCAACTCGGATGGTGAAGGCCTGTATTCGGCGGTGATGGGGAGCGCAGCTGGAGAGCACATCGAAGACCACTTGAATGCGCCCGAACTTATAGCACGTGGGAAAACGTGCTGCCATTTGCGGTACTGACTGGCGATGCGCATGTTGTCCCTGCGAGGATTGCACGGGTTCAGCAGCATAACCCAAGGAGACAGCATGTCCAGACTGTCATTGCGCAGGTCACCTTCCTGGAATTTCCGAAAGTCAGGACCGGTCTTGAGAGTCGCGGAGGGAGATGGGTCCCCTTCAACGGCAGCTCCGAGCATTGTTTCGGCGATCTCCTTTTCCATCGCATTCGCGGGATCCGTGGGACTGTTTCTACTTGCTTCTTGCCCGGTCTGTATATCGATGGGTCGGGTGGTTTGGCTCTGGTCGATGTCGCTCGCCGGTTGAGACATCAAGCTTTGCTGAGAGGGTTTTCGAGCGAGAGACGCGCGGATCGCCATCGCCAGACCACTCGAGCTGTCACCTGTGTGAAAGCCCGTTGCGGTCGTGGCGTCTTTCTCGTGGCTCGCGTGAGCGGCGGAGACGGTGGTGATCGCCACGCCTCTACCAAGTGCAAGTCCTTTGGGACCGAGGCTGATCTTCCGGCCGGCTTGCATCAGCGGGTGCGGTGAACCGGAGGACTTTCTCATCCTCGTCGGCGATAGCTTGATCGGTTTCACACCGCCAGGTACCGCGACTTTGTTTTCCGGGATCGACTGTAAATCTGGAATCTCGATCATCGGGCTCGAGCCAAGTTCAACCTGCTTCACAGTTTCCACGGATCCCGTGGGTTCGGCCTTGGGCATGCTCACGTTTCCGTGCGGACGAACAACGGGTCTAATCGTGCATACCTCGCTTCGGACGACCTGGGAATCGTAGAGATCCATGGCAGCCTCATCCATGTCCGCAAAACCGGCTTCACCCGACAAAGGAGCGAGGGATATTCCATCTACAGGTCCTTCGGCCTCCGGAATTGTCCATGTCAAATGGTGCTGTTCGTGCGGAGATGACCAGAACGAGATATCGACCCAGTGCGGCAAGGCGTACTCGACGTTGTCGTTGCGCGAATAGCTGAAAAGAGGGACAGGGTGAGAGGGCTTCGGTGCTAGGGATACCAAGTCAACGCCGATGCTATTGCCGATCAGCAAGTCGGTGGTTTGTTTGAGCAGAGTTCGATCGACGTCGAAGAGACCGGTACCAGCGGTCACCGCGATGATGGAGATGCCGGTACTGGTCACGCGAACGTCACTCTGATCATCAGCAAAGTCCATGGCGGTCAGATGAATGGCCTCGAGCATATTACTTTGGGCAGCCAAAGACGAAGGAAAGGGGAAAGAGTCACGGTTGAAGACACGCCTCAGCTTGCGAAGTAATTCCGGCCATTGCGTGCTCAACATTTCGGAGACGACGACGTGGAAGAAATCATCACGATGAGAAGAGTCGACGAGATGACCGAACAAGATGACGGAGACATGGTGGCGGACCTTCAAAGATTCCCACCGGCGGAAGAGGTCTGGCAGAAAGCCATCGATGAGTTTCTCGTACATCAAATAACCATGGCTCCAGGATTCGAGCATCTCGGTGGAGATCTCGATCAGGATGGTGAAGCGGGCGCTACCACTGCGGAAGATGGGCTTGGTCTGAGGGTGGGAGATGTAGGCGGAATCGACATCTCTACCAGCGATGTACAAGTGCTTGACCTCGGCGGTAGGAGAACCCAGATAGTCGATGGTTTGGCCGCGATACATGACGCTCTGGTCCACACAGCGCATGATCTGCCACATGTCGGCCCGGGACAGGAAGTGGTCGCGGAAGAGTAACTCGACGTGCATAGCCGTCGCGGATTCCGTTTCTTCGATCATCTTCAGAACGCCACGAATGCGATTCTCGAAGCCGAAACGGCTGGCGAGCGATATGTGGATGGATACTTCATCCGACCCAGAAGCCGTACCCGCCGGTGCGATGCACAGCGTCGTCGCACCCGGAGCGGAGACATAGGCCACTTCGCCGACATGGAGGAGACGGGTGCCGCAAAGGACAGCATGGGTTGACAGACGATCATCGTGCAGGACGACCGTACAGGCCTTTCCTGGGTCTATATCGGCGGCCATGGCCTCTTCCGCCACGTCTCGCGCCGCCTACGCGCAATACAGCAGGCACAGCCGTAGCCGGATGATTCACCGATCATGTTCGAGCATGTCGACGATGGATGAAGCGATGGAAGTCGACGAGGAGGATGATGAATACGAATACACGTGATCTGCAGACAAGGTGAGGTCGTGCAAGCGAGATTGCCACTCGAGGAAGCCACCAGGTGCCAAGGAAACGCGCGATCAGCGAAAAGGACCGGTCGTGACGAGATTTACCTTCCCCACGGCGAAGAGAAGAATGTTCGTGTCATGCGGTGGCGAGTGGTCGTCAGCACGGTCGAAAACGTTCTCCAGACCCCGGGGTGCAGAGCGTGAACAGAGGATTGGAGGATGCATGGCGCCTGATGTTTCGATGGCGATGCCGAGGAAGGCTTAGGCACGTGAGCGGGTAGCGGAAAAGCGAATGCTGGGATTGAAAAATTTGGGGGAAATTTGTTCCAGTCCAAGAGAGATTGGACAAGCTGGTCCGAGCGCGTTCGGGCGAGAACTACGGCCCCGCGACAATCCCCGCCGTCGACTCTCATTCGGCCAAGCGCGGATCGAATAAAACTCTGATTGGGTCCTTCCGGAGTCCACACCCGAATCCACATCTCCAGTCCGGCCTGTCTAGCTTGTTTGTTGCGGGAGCGGCGTCCGGGCAGTTTCTCTGGCGTTGCATCGACAACCCAAGCAAGAGGCTTGGTGCTGATGTCTCATGCCGTATCCAGGACTCAAGCCGAGGCTGTCCCTGTAACGATTGGGTTCTAGTTCGAGCGACGACGCCGGCCAGGGACGCGCATGTGCCCGTTGGAGACGCGATCGCCGTTGCACTGGAGCAGGAGAATCTTATTACTATCGCCATCGTCTCCGTTCCGATTCCTGATTCTTCGTCCGACTCCAACAGTTCGCTCGCGGTCCATACATCCCTGTCGTTGAAACGCATCGCAGACGTAAGACTCAACACCACCACACCGTCATCAAGATGGAGAAAGACGGCATGGCCACGCACACGGACGACATCTCGCCCAAGAGGCCCATTCCTCTGTTCAGCAAGGAGGCCTTGACCACCAAGCGAGGCTTCATCGACTGGCACAAGCGATTCTGGTACATTCCGCTGTTCATGTTCTGCTGCGGTGTCCTCATCGTCGCCCTGCCACTGTAAGTGTTATTCAAGCGGAAGTGCAAGAGGACGTGCGCTCACAGTCGTCACAGCGTTTACGTCGGTTACCCCAACATTGCGCAAGGCATCGTCAATGGTGCGCGCATCAACCTGGAGCAGCAGTTCTTCACCAACCCGACCAACACTACCATCGGCTTCGCCCTTCTCGCCAACGTCACCATCCACAGCATCTTCCACGCTCACCTCGATGCTTGGAACGCCACCCTCTACAACCCGGGTTCGGACGTCCCGCTCCTCGGCTTCACCGTTCCAGCATACAAGTCGGTATCCGGTGTCAAGATCGCGGTCAACACCAACTCCACCATCTTGAACGAGGAAGCCTTCGAGGCGTTCGCGAGGAACGGTCTTCAGGCTGAGTCGCTCGAGGTCAACCTCGTCGGCAAGGGTGGTCTCAAGCTCGGAGCTCTCCCACACATCACCGTGAAGTACAACAAGACCGTCACCCTCGCGGGTCTCGACGGCCTCAAGGAGCTCGTGACGACCAACCTCGTCGTGCCCAACCTCACGGCGACATCGTACGGTGGCATCTACGCCAACACCCTCGGCAACGTCACCATCAACAACCCGTCGCCGCTCTCACTGCAATTGGGCGATGCCAGCTTCGATATCACTCTGCAAACCGACAGCTCCCAGATGGTCGGTAACGCCACAATCCCCAATCTGACCCTCGCTCCGGGCAACAACACCTACCCTCTCTACCTGAACTCGAATCTCAGCACCGTCGTCACCCTGATCAGCAACCCGAAGTACCAATGCGGTATCCTTCCCGTGGCCGTCAAGGGCACCAGTGTGACATTCAACGGCAACACGGTGCCTTACTGGACCGCCGCTTTCCAAGCTGCCAACGTTCAAACAACGGTCAACATCACCAGCGCTCTCGATTCCCAAGGTCTCGGAGGCTCACTTAAGCCGACCTGCGCACAATGAGCATGGGATCGAATTTTGGTCATGCGTTTCTTCTTTTCGAACTTTTAAAGATACCGGCAGCGGGCGGGTTCATTGTTGTCATTTCTAGTCTATATCATTGCACGTCAGACGGTTTGAATAGGAGATTCGACCGTCCATATTTGTTATCAAAATATGAAAGTTACGACAAAAATATGATAATCATCAAAAACATTTCAATCACTCCGAAGTCTTCCACGTCCCTCTGAATCTTGTCGCTCCATCGCTGACCGATGTTGCGCAGAACTGTGCCTCGGGGGGAAACAGGCGAGAACGAACAACACACGACGTGTGGCGCACAATAATTGACATGCAGTCTCTCCTGCAGCCAAACATGCGACCGGTGAAAGTCAATTCGAGTGTACGCACATGCGATGGTTCGCCCCGGTTCTCCAGAAAACTCTGTACGAACCACCTGCCTTAGCGCCTGAATGGACGGTCATCCGTCATGAAATCTGCCTCGGCCACACGAGCTTTCTTCTCCACACGTCCCATGTTTTCTCATTACGCGTCAGCTATGGATGAAGATCATCGTGAGGTCGATGATGAGAGATGATGCGATGCGGAGTGAATGCAAGATACGTCGTCTTCAGATGCAATGAAACACTTGGAACGGTCGCACCCGAGCCGCGGCCCGCATGGCACCCCGCACTCTTGGCTCGAAAGTCTAAGCGAAAAGTTGGGGAACAAACCGAGGAGTCGGCGACGAGACATTCTGGAGCTTCTGCAGGGATCTTGGGGAAGCTGTTGACAGGTACCGACGTACCAGCCCATCGATTTCGATTCAGGTACCTCCACCGGTAATTTTTTCCAGAGATTGAAGAAATTCGTAGCCATCATCCAAGCCTCTTCACCACCCCTCCACCTCCGTCAACTTCAACCACATCCCATGCGCGGCCTTTGTCGTGACCAACCCAGCGGGGTAATAAGTGCTCTCCTCCCTCGTGAACTCGATCCTGTACCTCCCCACCAACGCCGCGACGAGGCACTTCATCTCCGAGCGAGCGAACCTGTCACCCGAATAAGTCAGCAAGAGACGGACACTCGAACACGCCGGGACGGAACGGATACTCACCCCTGCCCGATGCAGCTCCTGGGCCCATGCAAAAAAGTCATAATGCTGTAATTACTCGTCGCCCCTCCCGTGTTGTTCGCCTTCCCATCGGGATTGATCCACCTCTCCGGCGAGAACTCCTGCGCGCCCTCGCCCCAGATGGCCGAATTCCGGTTGATCGCCCAGGGGCAGATGAATACCTGCGTGCCCAAAGGCAGCGTCCAACCCCCCAGCGAGGTCGCCTTGACCACCTCCCGAGTCGTGAGCGGGACGGTGGGGTACAGCCTCAACGTCTCGTTCACCACCGCGTTGAGGAGGGGCATGGCGTCGACTTCGGCCGCGGAGATGGTCGTCGCCGGGGCGTCGGAAGGTGAGGGCAGGGAGTCGCGGATTTCGGACCGGAGTTTTTCTTGGATTTCGGGGTGTTTGGCGAGGAGGAAGGCGCACCACCCCAGGCTGTTGGAGGTGGTCTCGTGGCCCGCGGCCATCATGGTGAGGACCTGATGGGCGAGCTGGGAGTCGTCGAAGTCGTTGGATTCGACGAGGAGGGAGAGGATGTCCTTTCGCTTTTCCTCGGAGGAGGCTGAGGCTTCGCCGCCGAGCTTCTCCTTGCGCGCGAGCTCCGAGCGGCGGTCCCGGGCCATCTCGTAGGCGAAGGTGTAGAGCGCTTTGGAGATGCGGGAGAGCTTGCGGGGGATGTCGAGGGGGAGGCCGAAGATCAGGTTCGGGCTTGTGATGAGGCTGAGAACGAAGTAGAGGGCTTTTTCCGGCGCGGGCTCGAGGAGTTCCTGGTAGTCGTTCACGAAGGGGTCGTCAGGGTTCTTGAGCGAGTTGAAGTCCCGTCCGAAACCCGCGATGCCGATGATGTCCAGCGTCACGCGCGTGCACCACACCCCGAACTCGAACTCGCTCTTGCCCGCTTCCTCCTTCAGCATGTGCGTCATCTCCGCCGCCTTGGACCAGAAGAGCGGGTAGAGGTCGCGGATGACAGACAGCTGGAAAGAGGGCAGCAGGTGCTTGCGCTGAAACTTGTGCACGTTGCCCTCGACCAGTATCAAGCCGTCGCCGAGGATGCGTCGCAGGATGTTGGCGATCTTGGGCTGCTTCTCGTAGTCGTACGTGTTGTCCACGAGCACCGCCTTGAGCGTGGCCGGGTTGGTGACGATGACCGCGTCCTTGCCGCCGATCGCACGCAGGCGGATGAGCCCGTCGTTGGGCGTCTCCTCCATCCACTGCCTGATCGCCTCCCCCGGCGGGTTGATGCGCCGCACCATCAGCGACTGGCCCGTGATGATGTTGCCGCCCTTGACTCCCGGCAGGTGGCGGAGCGGTGAGACCAGGAATGGGTAGATCAGGATGCAGTAGAGCACGTAGAGCACGAAGTTGGCCAGGAAGAACCGCTCCACCAGTCGTCCCACTCCGCCCATCGGTCGCCATTGGGGTACGAATGCGTTGATCGCCAGCGATTCCGCCACGGAGAAGATGACCAGGCTCACGGCCACGTCGCGGAGCTTCATCTTGGTCGAGTTTCCGGTCGTTGTAGCCGTGCAAGAATCCGGTGTGACGTCCGAGCAGAAATTGGGGTCCGCCGCGTCTTTAATCCTTCCAGAGTTTTATAATCTCGACTTCTTTCTCATTCTTTCTCAATCCCTCACATTTCCTCCGTCGACGCCGTCCTTGGAGGCCGACGAACGAGTACGAAGAATATTGTGTTGCCTGGAGTCCGGCATCCAACTTTGGCCAAAAGCGAGAACGACGTCCACGCTGGCTGTCTTTCTCAGACTGCCCAAACCGATGACGTCCTCGAGACAAGTCTCAGTTTTCGTCGACCTCGGCGATTGGATCAATCTGCCATCCCACTCCGCATATCTCTGAAGTGGATACTTGCGGAGACGGGGCTGCAACACCAAGACAACCGTCCACCTTGGAACCAGAGGGACATCTTCGGTTCGATTGCGGGATGAGACCTTGCCTCGGCAGTTGGTTGATTGGTCGGCCGCGTCGAGCTAGGTGAGATGACGGGGATAACGGTTCGAGTGGGATCTACTGCACGAAACAACAGATCAGTCCAAAGTCAATCATCTCGAACATCGTCTTTCGGCTACATGCATTCGATGACACCCTCAGTACGTGAGCGCATCCTTCATGCAGGCCAGAGCAGCGCGCCACGCATGTTGGTCTCGCGTGTTCTCTCAATCCCAGCAGTTGCATGACCGCAGCCTGACACCGGTCATGAATTCACCGGCAAGTCGTGGAATATATCGTAGGCGGTGCTGGTCAGGCTGCCGGGTCAGCCATATGGCTGGAACTGGAGATTCGTCGGATCAGGCCCGCCACGTGAGAGTTTCCATGTTGTACTGCTGTGCCGTTCCCACAGGCCAGTCGGAACGTTTCCTGCTTACGGTCTTCGCTTCGAGGTGTGAAGAACAACGTAACAACACCTCAGTACAGCCTCTTGCAGCTTGTCCTGGGGGCCAATCAACTTTTAGCGGATCAAGGTAAACCCTGGACGAGTATTGAGAGATTCCAGAATCTTACGGCGCGGAAAACCCCAACGGCATCGGCACAATACTACCGGGTAATATTCAAACCCTCCGGACAGCGAGTTCCCAATCCGTTCACGTCAAGCGATATGCAGCCTTTGCTTGCAGCCTTTCTCCGGAGAGCAACGGGAAGGTGACTGCGAGAATTTCGTTGTCCCATCCTATGTCAAGCCGCGATAATCCGCAGCCTTTGCGTGAGCATACTTCAGCAACGTACTACTCACGTGACCCTTAGGGTTGTACTCCAGAGTACACTTGGACATGTTTCTTCCTTGATGGTCGTACCTAGTATTGTAGCTCTTTCAATGCTATCGTATGTTACTTAATTTATCAATACCCCCGCCGTACTTCTCTACCTTATAGTAAATCTGGCCAAGTTGTCTGATATTATGTTACTTTTTCCAGTTGTATAATCGAGTCAAGTTGGAAGAGCACATGGAGGAATGGAATGCTTGAGAGAGTTACCAAAAGAGGTATCCATTCACACCACTCAACAGTGATAAGTATTCGAGTTCCAGTAAAGGAGTAAAATATACCAACTAACAAATGCCTGGTGTGAAGGAGTACTGACTTGTCCAATTGATATGGCGCTCTCCTTGGCTTTATCGCATTTATCATTTATCATCGAACAACATGCAATCACATAAGAATTACTGACGATATGTGGCAATCTGTTTCTTATTTGCAACATGTTCCATACCCAACGTGTGATATATTATTGATGAGCGCTCGACCGTTGTTGAACAATGCGCTTGGCCATCTGTAAGAGAGCGCACAAGTTTCTCGAAAGGGTTTAGTCGATCCCTGATGCGTCCGGTATGGGACTAGCGTGAAGGAAAGGAATGGTGGTTCACCTCACTCAATGACAATGTGTTAAGAGGCTGAACTGGATTCGTGAAATCACCATGCCGTCTATGTCAAATGTTGCGCCGCGAGTGATCGATTGAGAAGCCAATCATCCATTCTGTGGGAGATTCACCAGCAGAAAAGAGCGGTCGTAACGGCCAGGTAGGCTGCCTGACAGCATCAGACAAGAATACTTACAAACCAAGCGGAATGCCTCAGCTCTCCCTCAAAGATTGGTATGGGATCAGAGTCGCCGGTGCTGAACGCCCCTTTGAATGTATGCAGTCGATGTTCAAACCATGTATATAGTAGACATGAACATCGGATACTCTGTAGATTCATCAGATATCCGACAATCTTTACCATTTCCTTATTCAGTTCTTCACGATGCGCTCACTCCTGATCGCCGGTGTTTTGACCGCCGCTCAGACGGCGACTGCCGGTATCCTCCTACCTCGAAGCTCTCCACCCACCGTTCGCACTTCTTCGGGGACGATCCAGGGATTTGTCGCACCCCAGTTCCCCGACGTCGAGCAGTTCCTGGGCGTTCCCTTCGCCGCACCACCCTTGGGGGACCTCCGCTTCGCCCCTCCCGTCCCACCAAAGGTCGCCAAGGATGTTATTGTGGCCAACAAGCAACCTCCCGCATGTCTCCAGGTACCCAACAAGGAGAACATCTTCAACAAGTTGGAGCCCGGGTTCAAAGACCATGGACCTCAGGATGAGAATTGTCTGTTCTTGGATGTGTACAAGCCTCGTAATGCCCGGAAAGGTAATTTGATGCCGGTGATCATCTTCCTGTTCGGAGGAGCCTTCATCGAGGGAGGAGTGGACGAGATATACCAGCTTCCCACCCCGTGGATTCAGAGAACCAAAGACGTGCTGGTCGTCAAGCCCGCTTATCGGTTGAACATCTTCGGATCTCCCAATGCGGCTGGATTGAAGAAGCAGAACGTAGGATTGCTCGATCAGCGCATGGCAGTGGAGTGGGTCAAGAACAATATCGAGCAGTTCGGTGAGTCGATCCGCGCATCAGCTGTTCTGATAAAATCTTCGATGACTGACATCTCGTGTTCGCAGGTGGTGATCCAAACCGCATCATCCTCTGGGGCCAATCTGCCGGCTCCATCTCAGCCGACATTTACTCCTACTCCTACGCATCGAACCCCCTGATCGCGGGCCACATCTGCACATCCGGCACAGCCCTCATCCCTCCGCCTCTCTGGCAAAGCCAAGACCGTACCCACTCGAACTTCACCTCCCTCGCCCGCACCCTGGGCTGCAAAACCCCCGACCCCGCCTCCGAGTTGGCCTGCATGCGCCGGCAATCCAGCAAATCCATCCAAAACGCCATCATCAGCTCCTCGACCAGCGGAAACCCCTACCCCCTCTCCTTCAAACCCATCCCTGACAACTCCCAGACCCTGGCGAACGACTACGTCTCCCTCGCCAGCTCCGGCTCCTTCGCCAACCTCCCCGCGATCTACGGCTCCAACCGCAACGAAGGCGAATTCCAAGCCTCCAACCTCTCCACCTCCGCCCCGGACCAGCTCAAGGCGAACGGCATCACCGTCGTCGCATTCCTCTGCCCCTCGGCCTTATCCGCCAAACTCCGGCAAAAATCCAAACCCGCACTCCCGACCTTCCGCTACGAGTACGCGGGGAATTTCTCCAACATCTCCCCCCTCCCCTGGATGGGAGCGTACCACGGCTCGATTTTGCCGCTCATCTTCGGCACCCACGACGTCGAGGCCGCGCACCCGGGGCAGAGGAACTCCACGGCATTTGAGTATGAGGTGAGTTGGAAGATGCAGGACTTCTGGGGGGCGTTCGCGAAGAATCCCGCGGGAGGGGATTTGGAGGCGATGGGATGGAAAAGGAATCTTGGGGGGAATTCGAGGAGTGAGGCTGATGCGGTTATGCTTTTTGCGCAGAAGTGGCCCAGGGTGACGAGTGGGATTGAGTATGGGGCGATGAGGGAGGGGTTCTGTCCTGCTGCTGAGAAGTTTGAGAAGGGGGGATTCATGATCTGAGGGGTTTGGACTGGGACTGAGGGGTGCCGGGGAAGATGCATTCCTTTTGGGTGTATTACTGCATTGTGGAATAACTTTTCGTTGGACATGGAGAGCGAAGGAAATGTTGGAGCTAATGTAATTCGTTAGAACTTTTCGTCATGAACATTACGCATAACCTTTCATCAAATGATATCCATCCCCCCTTCCCTCGCCGTCATCCTCCCAAACTCCAACTTCATGAGCAACCTCTCCACCCCTCCACCCTTCCAAGGCTCGTATCCTCCCTCCTCCGGCTGCTGTCCCGCCGAATCGAGAACCAGATATCTCGCCTGCCCGATCCTCTCCCGATCCAGCTGACGCAACCGCTGGATGACGGCTCTGAGATCCCCGTCGACCTTTTTTCTCGCACGATCCAGCTCGAGCGCCATCCTCAGCTCGTCCTCGACCGTGTGCGGGTTTTCCGTTCCGCCGGCGTCGGTCTCGGCATCCAGCTTGCGGCGTACGTCGAGCAAACGGCCGAAAAAGGCGATGAGCTGGTCGACGTTACCCAGGAGAGAGCGCAGGGCTTTGGTGTACGGTACGTCGGTCAACAGCAGAGCGTAGGTCAGGGAGGCGAGGAAGGTGCGGTGGGCCGAGGCGAGGGATTCGGGGTCGCGCTGGGAGGGAGGATGGGCGGATGACCGTTCTTGGAGCTGTTCGGAAGGGTTACCGCTGTCGCTGTCGTCGATCCAGGCTAGAAAGTGTCGGCTGGAGCAATCGATGATCTCACCCTCGAAGAAGGCAGCGGTCTCGGCCAACAGGAAGATTGCGGCGCTGCATGTCGCCCAGACCCTGCGCATGTCCATCATCCGGCGGTTTGTGCGCTCTCGGAGCAGGAATTCGGAAGTCGTGGGGGAAGGCTGGGTTCGGCGGGCGGGGGAGCGGCGCCAAAGGTCGCTGAGCTTCATGTGGCCTCGGCGGATGGCGAGGAGATAGGAATGTATGGCGGAGTAGGTGTCCAGCTCTTGACGGGAGAGAAAGAGATTGAGCGGAGAGGTGATGTTGAGAGTCAATTTGGTAGGGGTGGGAAACAGGAGATTGTTGAAGGAGACGGTTGAAATCTCCGGTATAGCGTTTCCACCACTGTCCGCCGTCGATGGCCGAGAGTCGCTCGGAGTCGGAATGGACAATTTGACATGCTCCTGCGCAAACTCCAACACTTCATCGTCATCGCCTTCACCTTGGGCGAGCAGAGCCTTCCACGTCTGATTGAGTGTCTGGTTGAGTTCAGCGTCCTTGATGGTCAGACCACGGAAGGCTTTGACGGGGTCTTGCTGCAACAAACGGCCTATGCTCTGCTGGCGTGCTTGCAGTCGATGTTCGGCCTCGGTGATCAGGGAGATGGAGAACTCTCCACGATGTAGAAGGAAGAATTCTCGCAAGCACGAGATGGCCTTTGTGGTCAGAGATCTCGGAAGGAGATGTTGGAGAACGTTACGTGACAGTGATGTTCGAATATCGGCGATAGCCTTGGAGAACTGCCATGGTAGAATGGGGAGCGAGAGTTCGACCAAGTGGCTCAAATGAGTTGCTGTCAATGCGGATTGATCAGTCGACTCCAGAGTCAAGGCGGCGTGTGACTGTCTCTTATGATATTCGACATGGTGAATGGATTTACCGATGAGCAGAACTGCGTTTGAGGTTGCTTGTGAGACAAACGATGGAATCAAATGCTTCTGTTTCTTAAACTGTGGTGGCGGATCCCCTTCTTCGGCCTGGACGAAGAAGTCTTGGGCTGCGATGATGGGTAACCTCCCGTACACAACCCATGCGGACAACTGCTTCAACCAAGCTGCTTCGGCAACTTTGCTGAGATCGATAGCGGCCTTCTCGATGGTGGGATAGCCGGTCTGAGCTTCAATCCGGAGTCTGTCGATGATCTTGCTGCCGGTACACGTGATACTGATGCGAGAATTCGATCGCTCTTGAGGTGGAAAGATGAAACAGATCAAATCCCAGTACCACTCCATGAGACGATGCCATTCGTCAAACTCGGCCACGATGCTGGCGAGTGGTACAATGTCATACGCCCCGACCAGGCTGGAATCTTGTTTGAGGATCCGACTCTCGACATCGAGGATCTTGGATTGGAATTCGGCGAGACGGTGATGCTGCACCGAGACAGCGACGGCGCGACATATTATCGAAGGATGTGAAGATGCGACATATTCCGAATGCGATTTCAATTGACGATGCAATTGAGAAAGTCCGGCGAGAGTTTTGAGAAGAGCTCGTTCGGAAGAGGAGAGAAGAGGCAATTGGGCTGCATTACCGTCTTCGAACAAGGGTGAAGGATGGCCGGACAGGGCCAACAAGACTTCATGGATCATCGGGTGAGTGTATTGTTGTCTGTTTACCAATTGACTTTTAATCAGGCGCAAACGTTAGGACGGCATAGGGCACTAAGGCATCAACAGTGGGGCGGTGACCCCTCCGAAACAGCCCAAATCCAGAACAGTCCGGGCAGTTCATTACTCGAACACCTCCTTCTCCACCTCGCCACCCTTCCTCGTGGGTTCCATACAAAACACACGCACCACTCGTTCTACCACTGTCAAGCTGGATATAGCAAAACCCAATAACCAAAGTCAAGATGCAAAGTCTCCGTGAGAAGATCAAGAGGAAGCTGTCGATCCACGACAAGAATCGTAAACAAACCCCTCTCGACCCATGTGCGCGCTGCCTTCGCTGACACTGTACCCTTAGCAAACCTCGACGAGGCTCAGGACGTCGACGACGTGGACGAGGAGACCACCGGCCATCTGCATCGTGAGATCGAAAAGGCTGAGGAGGAGGGCCACAACCAAGGCAAGCCCGGCAGCTTTTTGAATCGCTTGATCATGCATGGCAACAAGAAGACGGAGGAGCAAATGGCACGCGATCCGGCCATCGTTAAAACATGAGCTCAAACATATGAGTATCTGATGGCGGCATTGGGAAGAGGACCTGAGCGAACACATGGAACGTAAATGCAGGGCGTATACGGCACTTTATCACCGATTGGACATATCATACAAAACTTGGTAGGAACACCTATGAACACATATTGACGCTATGTCTTTGGTATTTCATCTTCTCTTGTTCTTGTTCAGATGTGTGAGCCTAGCGACGACGCTGGGTTTCAATGCTGCGAGAGTGGTGCCCCGTTTGTGACGGTTGAAGAGGAGAGTTGTATTGACACATGCGATGAACTAAATAATGGCGAATATACAAGCGCTCGGAATGCAGCAGATGCCCTCGGCGAGATGCGCTCGGGGACGCTGGAGAAATGCTAGTCGTACACGTTGTTCTCTATCGGGGTGTATGCTCTATTCGTTGATCTTGGCCAGGATACTGCCATGTTCATCAGCAATTGCGAGGAGAATGTTAGGGAATGCAGGTCAAACATACTCATGATCCCTGAAGATGCTGTACTCCTGTTCGCCGACCTTGATCGGGCTGCCACCGAACTGCGACCGAGTCAGCCAATCCCATCCACAGCATGTATTCCCATCTTATAGCCAACATGGACATACCTGTGGAATCAAGACCTTGTCACCGGCTGCAACGCCCATCGGTATCCGCTTTCCATCCTTGTCCAGGGCACCGGGTCCAACGGCCAACACCTTGGCCTCGTTCAACTCCTTGATGGCATTCTCGGGGAGGAAGATGCCGGTAGATGTCTTGGCCTCGGCCTTGACGCGCTGCACGAGGACTCGATCGAGGAGAGGCGCAAGGGATTTGATGGATTTGAGAGCGGTCGCCTGGGAGAAGGTCGCATTAGCTCAGAAAGATAGGAATTGATGCAATTCCACCCACCATTGTGAATGTGAATGAGGGTTGATCTGGGATCGAATCGATGGATGGGGGGTGCTGGATGAAAGGGATGCGATTATTGCTCGAGGAGGGAAATTTCTCGAACGGTTGATGGAGCTCGAAGCAAAGCTCGGACCACCCATCAGCCCTGGGGGCTTTTCTCCTCGGTCGCTGATGACTAAACTTTGAAGCTTCGAACACCGACGAAATCCGACGCGATGATGGCTCCGACGTCACAACCAGAATGCATCGCCTCCACGGGCTCCGACTTTTGCGTACCCCTCAGAATCAGTCGTCCTTCTCTACCGATCAACCCCTTCCGCAAGGATCATATCAACTTCTTCAGCGCACTGAAACTCAGCGGCGATGATTCCGCCGTCATCGCCCAAACCGCCGACCAAAGCCTGCACACCTTCCTCCTTCCCGAAAACGACAACGACAACAGCAGCAGCAGCTCGACATCCCCTCTCCCTCTCGAACCCTACGCCTCTTACCCCTCACCCTCCAACCTCCAATCCTTCGCCCTCTACCCCCACTTCTCCCTCTCCGACCCCACCACGACCGTCGCCCTGACCAGCTCATCCAACACCCCGATCTCCCTCCTCAACGCCCTCGACTACACCTGCGTGCACGCCAAGTACCCGCTCCTCGACCGGCGAACCGAATCCCACCTCCCGGCCAACAGCCTGCTCTTCCTGCCCTCGGGCTCGCACTTCGCCGCGGGAACCCTTCGACGGCTCGCCATCTTCGACCTGAGCCGCTGCGGCGGCGAACCCGTGCGCCTGCACAGCTTCGGGTACGACCGGGGGAACGCCTCGAAGATCTCCACCGGGGTGGTTTCCGCCTTGGCGATTTCGGAGACGGAGAATCTGCTCGCCGTGGGCACGACGCAGGGGGAGTTTGGGATCTTCGAGCACGGGGGGTTCGGGGAGTGCTCCGGGGTGGTGAAGAGGGAGGGGAGGGAAGTGGGGGATAAGATCGGGAGGGGGTACACGGGTTTGGAATGGAGTGGGTGCGGGAAATACCTGATCACTGCGGAGAGGACGAGCGATGTGGTGGAGGTTTATGATGTTAGGGGCACCGGAAGAGTCTTGGCGAAGTTGGAGGGGAGGAAGGCGGAGACGGGTCAGAGGCTCGGGATTGCGGTCGTGAACGAAGGGGAGGGGTTCAATGTTTGGGCTGGAGGCACGGATGGAGTTGTGAGGGGTTGGAAGGATCCGGCGAAGAGAGGGCAGGTGGATGGGGAGGGGATGGGTCCGGATATGGAGCTGGGGTTACATGGAGGTTGGTACATTCCGGTGGATTGTAAGGGTAGGAGGACAGTTTTGCTGACGTGGTCACAGCGCCCGTTTCCAGCCTTGCTTGTGATTCCATCGCATCCCGTTTGGTGACTTGCTCAGGCACGGTGGTCTTCGAGGACGATTACGAATCTGACAGCAGCTCCGACAGCGATAATGACAGCGATGGTGACACGGAGGCAGTGGGTTTGAAAGAGCAGCGCAAGCTACCGGACAACTCCCTCAAAGTTTGGCGCATGGAATGAGTGAACGAAACACAGACTACTGATCGTATCGAGATCAATTCGGTGGATCGATTCGGTCTCGATGCGGCATTCAAGACTGACAACGACTGAAGAATAATGACGGATGGCTGGTTTTGGGCATGGCATGGTATGCATGCAGCTTCGTGGACATCGCGAAGCTCGATATCAACGTGGTAAAGGTTGTGGAAGCGGCGTAAGTAGTAATCCATCTATCAGGTTGCAATTTTCCATCCTTACCCGGAACAAACAGGTCGAACATCTATGAAGAGTGTATTATGTCATCTATCATCACCTGGTGCTACTAACTCTCAGCAATCTCCGCCAACGACTTAGCAATCTTGTCGCAAACCTCCGCCGCGAAGGCCCGTTCATCCTCGAATCCGAACATGCCCGGCCACCAGGACAACACCATGCCCAATGCACCTCCGCGACAGCTGGCGAAGTTCAGGTTGAACGGCGAACCGGTGCCGTCGGCGGACTGGGAGAAGAAGATGCCCTCGACTTTCCAATTGCCAGCGTCTCCTTCGGGTTCTTCAAAGACTCCTAAGTTGCTAGTCGAGAACGATCCATCGGCAGCAGCGCTGTTCTTTTCAACGGTGTACTCCCTGAAACTTGTCAAGTACTTCAACAAAGCCACTGGCTGATCCTTCAAGGTCGATGCCTTTGCCTTCAAGTTCTCAGTCGATCGTACCGCGGCATCCCAATCGACAGGATTCCCGTCACGCACGGGAATCACATCTTCCACAACCGAAACATAATTCGCCATCCTTCCTTTTCCATCAGGCAAACACCCTCTAAGATCGATAGCCGTATCGACGAGGGCTTCATCGCATTTCCTCCCCCGCGACTCCAACGCCGAACTCAAAGCTCTCGCCGCGAGGATGTTGAGCAAAGCCGTCAACCTCGTCCTCCTCTCCCTGCAAACCCTTAAGACGGCAGTGAGAACCTCCTCCGGCACGAACGCCAAACGCACCTCCGTCGAAACCAACGCCGTCGGCAGCTCCACTTTCGGTCTACTCTCAACCCCAGTCCAAACTCTCGACGACCCGTCCGCTCCCCATCCCAGCGCATGCGCGATGAACCTAGGAAGGAAATGCGCCGCTAGCTTCGGAATCAAAAACGGTAATGAAATCGTCAGCGGCGCAGCGAGCTCCAGAGGCTGCAGAAATCCCCCATCCCCAGGCGGGGAGACGAGGGAGTTCTGCGAGTCATCGACCCCCCCAAGCAAACCCTCGGGATCCCTCAGCGACTCGAGAAAAGTTCTATGGAAGAACATCGTCGACCGCCCATCGCAGAGAGCATGCGAGGCCGCGAACGCCACGCGAAGGGAATCCCGCTCGAGGCGGAGGTGGACTTTCCACCTTGGCTCTAATCCTTCGGTGGGAGAAGGGAGGGGTTGGTCGTGGATTTCTTCGAGCCAGGATGCTAGATCCTTTTCGTTTGTTCCCTTCGGGATAGTGGAGGACCATTCGACGTGAGATTCGAGGTTCAATCGTGGGACCCGCGCGAGTTGGGGGGATTCGGTTTCGGCGTGCAGGATCACTGTGCTCAGTACCGGGTGGAGGGCTATGCATCGCTTTAGGGACTTGAGGATTGTGAGTTTGAGAGCTGGAGTGGCGAGGATGGACGGGTCTGTGGGGGTGTAGGTTGTGACTGTGACGATGGAACCGTAGAGTCCGAGGACGTCGCGGGCGATGCAGCGGCGTTCGTTGAGGCCTGTAGTTTTGTGAGTAGAAAAGGTGAGTGATGTATTGTGGGAGTGTGTGAAGGGTAGGGTGTACCTGCTGGTCGTAGGAGTGTCGGTTCCATGTCCATTATAGGTTGTGAGTGGGCTGTCGTTGTGGTTTTCGTGATGTCTGCGTGTGTGATTTGTGATCTTTTGAGAGGTTCGTCCAGGGGTTCGCTCTCAGCCCCGCCTTCCCGCCAATGATTGCGTTGGATTTTCGGCTTCACCTCCGCCGCTTGAGCGATATATGTCGTGGAAGTGGTGCGGTCACTGAATACGGAATTCCGGTGATGACTCGAAGGTCTGAGCGCCCCAACCCGGATATTGTTTCCGGAGAATGTTCAATCGCATCGTTTCCAACGATCCTCTTTCTCTCTTTTGCTTCTGGTCCATCTAGCTTTACAATTGGTACGATGAACTCCGGTCTTCCGCCATGCGTCGGAGCCAAATAGCTCATTAGATGACGTTAACAAGATCGATGTTCTTATGACCTGAAGAATCTCCTCTGCCCCATAGGCGGATGAAACTCCTGCCACGCTTGTTGGGTTTCTGTTGGCAGACCAGACCAGACTTGAATTCAATTGCGCTTTGCCTCCATTTACTCGATATTGCTTCGATTTCTCTATGACAAAGTCTTGCGATATTGAAGCTTAATGACTGTACCGTGCTGTGCAGCAGATGGAACGAAAACTTGTGGTTGTGGGGTTGTGGCCGACTTTATGACGACTCTGCCCTGCTATTGACGTCTCTCGTGTGGAATATAATGGTATTTACTTCGGCTCGCGGATCGTGCAGTCGCACTCGCCCTGTCTGTTGGAGCGTACAATGGCTCCGGGGTCGGCATTCGAAATATCCGTTGAATAGTTGATAGGGCGCGGATGAGATTGAGCAATGTCGATTCGATTAATTACCATAGGGCGTAAGGGTTTGGTCTTGTCGCTGTAGGGCGTGAGTGCACAGCGTGCCTGTTGAGGATACATACCTCCAAGCTTGAAGATGGCGTCTGATCTCAACTCGTTGCAAGTACCGCAGTCCAGAATGAGTCCAGCTGATCTCCCAACGAAGACCGTTTGCGGTGTCGTGGTCCCAGACACACCCTTGATCGATGATGCGCTCTCATTTGCCAGACAACTTCTCCCAGCTTATCTCTACAACCATATCGTCCGTTCGTTTCTCTTTGGTTTCATAATCGCTGAGAAACTGCCCTCTCTCCAATCCCGCGACCACGAAGCTCACGCCATGGCCGCCATTCTCCACGACCTGGGCTTACCAGCCGGTCGCTCTCCTCAAGACACCATCATCACCTCGGACAACCGGTTCGAGGTGGATGGAGCAAATGCAGCGAGGCGATTCATCGTATCGCATGGAATGATGCAGGAGTGGGACAGTCATCGGCTTCAGCTGGTCTGGGATTCCATCGCTTTGCATGCGACCGGAAGCATCGCATTCCACAAGGAGCCCGAAGTCCAGGCTTGTGCGCATGGGATTTGGGCCGACTTTCGAGGGCCGGACAGGGTGCGAGATGGGCTTTTGACTTGGCAAGAATACGATGCTGTCTTGAAGGAGTATCCTCGTTTGGAGTTGATGCAAGGTTTCAAGGAGAATATGCTGCATCTATGCAGGACGAAACCGAGGACAACTTACGATAATACGGTAAGAGGTTTGTGCCTTCGACTTTGATATGTTGCTGACAGTCACAGGTCGGCGAATGGGGCGACCGCTATTTGAGCACGGAGGAGTACGATAGGAAATCAAATCTCAGCCAGGCAATGCTGGAGAGATGTAGTGATCTGGACGAGCGTGAACGGAAAATTCAATAAGTAAATAAATTTCATGGAATCGAATCGCCTTTAGTTTCTGATCATGCCTTGGGGAAAACCCGCATGATTGACATTCTCTTTACCCATTGCCTCTGTCTACCTCTCAAATTTGAGAGCAGCGCAAGAGCCCACCGCCCGCCTCGACCTTCACTTCCCTCTCGTCGCTCTCGGTCAAGTCCCTGTCGTCCCTCTCGGCCAAGTCCCTTTCCACGATCCTCGTCAGCTTCATGTCCCCCGCGACTAACCTCCCCATATGAGTCTTGGAGAAATCCACCCCATCCCGACGAATCATCAGCACCGCCTCGACGAACGGTAGCGGATTCTGTTTTAGTCCGGGCCAAGCCCCGACCCTTGCAGCAGGGTCGAGAATGAATCCATCCGCCGTGGTTTCGTGATCGGTTCGCCCGTGAGCCAGTCCGAGGTACTTGCACAGATCTGCGTGATCCTGGGGCCGGCCGAAGTACAGTCTCCCGGCGAAGAGATGGATTTGCGCCGCGAGGCTGGGTGGCATCGACACTGGGTTTGAGCGAGGGGGTACGGTGAAACCGTCGAAGCGGTCGCAAGGGTGATGCTCGAGGTTCCAATGGGGCTTGTACCGATGGAGTGTTGCGGCTTGGGCAGGGCGAGAGGAGTAAAGTGCCGGAAATAGTCTCTGGGCTTCGAACGGGCTGATGATCATAGCCTGATGTACCTCGCTGCTGGAGCGCTTGTTCGTCGTGAGGATCCATTGCACCGGTCGCTGGAAAGATGACGAGTCGGCGGTCGTCCACATGGCTACGGTGGTGGCGAAATCTTTCGTCGCCCACAGGTTTCTTTCGGCGAAGAGCTGAGAGACGTCGAATTTTTTGGCAGCTGGGACATTGGAGAAGACTTGAAAGGCCGGGAAGTATGCTATCGAGGAGGAGTTTATGGTGCCGTCTTTCGCAAAGCGAACGACGTCCTCGTGGAGGAAGTTGTTGACGGGTGAGGCTGGCTGCGCTTTCTCAATCTGTCGTTCTTGCTCGATCTCGGGAGACAGCTCACGTTCCTGCTCCTCCTGCAACGTATTTTCAAGTAGCTTGTTGACACCGTAATCCTGATAGCGTTTCTCAATTTTTGCAAGCCTTGGATCCGCAGTGCTCTTGGAACTGGTCTCGGAAGATTGGATTGTTCCGTATCGCTTTCTGAGGGACTGTGCCTCCTCCTCAAGAAACTTGTTGGCAGTTTCTTTTGAGAACTTCAGCTTCCAAAGCTTCTCCTGACGGACGAATCGACGCCCTTGCGCGGCCCACAAGGGAAGACTCCTCCCGATATCAGCACAAGTCTCCCACATGGACCACTGAAGCACATCGGAAACAGTCACTGTCTGCTTCGGAGACTTGCCGGTGCATTGCATGATCTTGCCATGGATCTCTTGCGTAACGCAGAAAAGGACGGATTGGCCGTGTCCAAGTTTACGCATTCGCATGCAAGCCTGCACAAGGCGATCCTTTGTCAAATTTGCCCCGAGTGTGACCGCTGCTCGATAGTGGCGCGGAAGCTTGAGGTCGATACCTCTGGTGTGGGCTTCGTCGAGAAATACCAAGCATGAGTCGAGTTGATCAGCATAAGGTGAGGTTTGGAGCGGCTCGTTGAATCCGGTGCGATCGATGACCGAGACCACATCGTTGTCGTCGACATATACCGCTGCCTTGGTTCCATCATCGTCGGTGCGCTGTAGCCACTCCCGAGCGACGTCCACATTGCTGAGCTCCAGAATTTGAGCGCCAACGTCCAGTATAACACGTGGACTGACGGTTTGCCCAACCGCCAGTTGAATAAGGGCCAACGCAGCAGATTCACCGACGGACGACTGCATGATCACGGAATTCTCTGGCTGCAACAGGTAAGCCATGACGAGCGCATTCGTGTGTTGTTGGGTCGGGAGAGAGAGGTGCTTCACGTCGATTGGGAGTAGCACTTGTGAGTCGCTTGTTCCGCTGAACGCGGATGTCGGCTTTTGTTTTGCTCTGCCCAAATCCCATCCAGACGCTGACAGCTTATGCGGGAATTCTTTGATCTCCTTGGGAAAGACGAAATGTTTCAGGAAATAGTCTATCATTGCCTTGCTGTACCGCAAAGCTGGAAAGATCAGTGAGGCGCAAGAAGCTTGATCTTTCAAATTAACACCGTCGATGTTACGGAAAGCGGGATCCAAACTCGGAGCGCCCTTGATCCACTCCTGATATTCGATCTCCCTCTGGTCGGTTTCCAAGAGATGCTCGAAGGTAGATCGAATATTATCGTCGTCCAAGCCACCGTAATAGTAAGAGAGACAGGTGAGGAGGATGACGACCTCAGGGTGACTGAACTCTGATCTTGCCGTGGGCATGTCTTTGGCACGATATGGGACGGCAAGTTGACTCTTGGGTTCACGGGAGGCATCGAGGCCATAATTGACCCGCCATCGCTTGCGGCCGAGTACGAAAGTTATGATGCCACCAGCGAGTAGTCCACGGACGAGCAGCAAAGCCTTTTTCTGACCCGCGGACTTGAACTTGGTACGGATTGCATCGGGCAAGTTCCAGTCGGATGTATGACTCATTGTGCTGATGTATCCCTGAATGGCAAGTCGGGTCGCCTCTGGCTGACGAGAGATTGCTAGTCCAGTAAGTCCTACTTCGCATACGCGCGACACGATTGCATCGATCAAGATGCCCTCTGTGGCTTGGTCGAGTACCCGTATCCGGGGGAATGCATGCGGTGCCGACTCATGGATCTCTAGTGCCCAAGGTCTTTCTTTCCCGAGCTCTACAGCGACGCTGCGGACGATATCCAGGATCTCTTGAGCGTATGTCCACCTACTAGGACTGAAGTCGATGGGGCATTGTGTGCCGACCGTGTAGACCAACTCATATTTGACGCTGAAATTCTCGTCACTCTCGTCGATGATGTCTCGGGCAGAGTCGTCGAACAAGCATTGCGTTTTAAGAAGAGCACCACCGAGCGTCTTCTTGTCGGATATGTACGCTTCGATTCCCATCAGTTGGAAGGACAGGATATGCTCGGGCTGCACCAAGAGCAGTCCCCCGTTTTTCATACATTCTTGGCACATGTCTCGGATCTTTTCCGCACCGACGGCGGTCACCTTGAGACTGCGTGAGAAAGGCATGTAGTAGACCTGTCGGTTCAACATGCCTCCGAGTTTGGTGATCATCATTTGGGCCATTTGCTTGGATTGTGGTTTGGCCACTATCACTCGTACCAAATTGGACCCGTCCGTAAGGGAGCTGACGGCGATAGGAACGATGACGGACGATTTCCCTTCGCCCATGTTCAGCTGCATCGAAGCATTGCGGTTATCCTGCGGAGTTATCATCTCTTTTGCGATATCGGCTTGGACGGTTCGTATCGCGATGTTGCTTTCCACCTCCAACAAAAGCCACTCAGGATACTCGTGGGGATCCCAACCTGCGTGAGGATCGTTTTGGAGCTCGGCCAAGAGATCGCCCCGATCGCCACTTGCAGCTGCTTTAATCAACCGCTTCAGTTGTTGGACTACTGTATGGGCAATTCCGTAACGAACGATACATTCTTTCCAAGGCCGACTCAGTCTCGACCAATCGTGCCGATGCAGCTGGCTCAGAAAGAAGCAAGGTCTCACTCGAGGCCACGTGTGAGTCAAGCGGCAAAGCACAGCTGTGGGCTCATCGTCCTTGTGCTTTGCATTCTCGACGAGCGATCGAGTCGCTTTTTTCAACTGTTTCTCACACTTCACCAGCTGCCATCGAAGACTGTCCATTGAAGGGAGGCTATCTGATCGGTGCGATGTGATAGTGGTTAACGAGGTAACGCTCTCCTGAAGATCTTTGTAATATCGTTTCTCAAATCCTGATTGATCGGGTTTTTGACGTAAAGATGCTACGAGCTGCTCAATTTGCTTGTGATCGTGATGAACGGGTAGAGTTGACATCGATGCTGCTGAACCGATGGTGAGTAGCGGCAAGTTTGGCGCTGGACCGCCGAACAATGAGCGCGCCTCTACAAAAGTTTTGAAGTTTCGACGGTCTTCAGATCCGGAAAAGCTTGGGAGGGGGACGGGTCTTTTGACGACGGAGAGTTTTTCCAAGCTCGCAGAGGTGTCCTTGAGATAGTCGTAAAGATCCGCGTTGTGCTTTCTTGA
Source organism: Erythroxylum mucronatum (assembly GCA_027563825.1). Classification (NCBI taxonomy): domain Eukaryota; kingdom Viridiplantae; phylum Streptophyta; class Magnoliopsida; order Malpighiales; family Erythroxylaceae; genus Erythroxylum; species Erythroxylum mucronatum. The sequence goes on from JAOSBP010182518.1 coordinate 28,777, forward strand.
CTCAAATACTGGCCGAATTGAGGCCATCGCCTCTTCTAGATCGAGGACGGTTGACACAAGGTCGCTGCATTTGGGAGTCTTGACATACATCGTAGGCCATTGCAGGAATAGAGCACCGGTCAATTCCTCCTCTACGACTGACACTCGAGATTTGTAAAGATCATGACGTCTCGAGGTAAATGAGTCGGTTGATTCGCCCGGTTGCTTGACCAAGTCGATTCCCGTGCATATGCTGATCGTCTTGATATGTCTCCTTACAAGAGCGAGGACATCGGCACTCTTCAAACGGTGACCATCGGACAGGCTGAAATTATTCAAGTTGTCGGACTGCATGACTTTGAACATCTTCGGACAGACGTAAAAGCTTGCGACGATTTCAAGGATCGCAAACTCGAGCTGCGGAGAGCATGACATGGCAGACACCCAAAGAGTAAAAGAGAATCTACTCGGCCGGCCAGACTTACAAATGACCAAGCGGATCACCGATAAAAATCGACTGGCCAATTCATTTCCATCGCATTTGACGAGGGATCCATTGTATCCTATCTTGGATGCATCCATCTCCGTGAGCGGATGCATCACGGGCCTAGCCCGTGTCAAGAAGGTCCATAACTTGTCCTGGTTTAACCTTGGGCCCGATAGGTTTGGGCACGAGTGTATGATCTTGCTGGCAAGTTTGTAGGCATCTCGATATCGCTGCGAGTCTTGGCAGGCATCTCTTGCTTGGTACGTCACATCATGTTTGAGATTGAAATTCTCAGCTCCAAACTCCGATGATTGCACAAATGAATTGCGTATCTGACCGAAGGTTTGGAGATGAGTGTCGCAGGCGCGCAGTGAGGCCACTTGTGATTTCTGAACCTGATACATGGAATTCCATCTCTCTTGCTGGTGGAAGAGAGATTCGACGATTTGATGGTATTCGAATCGTTGCGAAAGAAAGCTCAAACTGTGGTCCCAAGTGATGGTCTGCATCTCTTTTCTCTCCGGCGGATAGAACGACGGGTGGGGTGCGAGTCCAGCGATGCTGCGGAGTGTTTTGGCATTCTCGAAAGTCAGATTGTCGAAAGAGCGGACAGCAGAAGACCTGAGAATGCTCAAAGCTTGTTCCGATCCTGTCAATTGGGTGAGTGGGTCAGGCAAGCAGTACGACGTCAATGCATGTAAGTGTGCCAGATAAAGCTTGCTTTGAAGGTGCCCATTGTCGATTAGTCGTCCGAGCTGAGTATCAACTCGAAATGGAAGTGTTTTGGTTGCCGTGGCGAGGTCAATCGAGACTTGGGTGTGACGGGTGATTGTTCCAGAGTCAACTTCGGCATGTGAGACTTGCCCTTGGAGTACGAGTACCAGTCTCTCTTTGGTGGTCGTATGTTTGAGCATGATTCTGCTTCGGAGACCGACTAGTGTGTCCAGAGACTGGTCTGAGTCCAACACATAGCCGGCGAATTCGTTCGAGGACAAAGATGAGCTCCCTTGCTGGAGCCAAAATCCGAGTCGCAAGTGAGGAATTTGCACATGAATGGCCGCTGAGGAGACTCGGAATGTGGTGTGAATCTCGAGCGCTGGCGTGAGAGGCGACAAGATCTTTGACAGAACCTGAGCTGTTCGATTCCGTACACCGATCACCAATCCTCCGTTCATTGGCCGGGTAAGTTGCCACAGTGAGTCAACTGTTTTGGTCAGAACCAAATGTTGAGATGATTCCCTGCTCCAAGGATTCTTGATCGGACGGAATTCGACGTGGCCAGACTGGAGGTTATACCAATGGACAAAGTCAGTAGCTAGAGAGTAAGGGATACTACCACGAAGGACGTGTGAAGGCATCAGCTCCCAAGAGCTTCGGCTCTCACTATCAACGGAGCGGACGAGCAGCTCTTCCCCGTTCATGCCAAAATCGAGTTGATATCCTTGATGCAGATACCTTCCGGAGAATTTCATGCCAGGTACAGCTGAAGGCACAGCTTCGATGGAAGAAGTCTCGAAAAGAACTTTGTAGACGGGATGAGAGCTATATTCTCCGGGCAACCGGCTGTGAGGCAGACCGTTCACAAGCAATTCTCCTGTCAGAAGATTGAGATGCACGCTAGTACCGGTGCCCGAGCTCTCGGTGGAAGTTGTAACCATCCAGTGCTGCGATGTCGACGAGACCTCCCAATTTCCGGAGCATTGGTAGCCGGGCCAAGCTTCGGTTACCGCCTTGTCAATCGCTGCACCGTTCTGTGCTTCACTAAGGATAGGAACAGCATCCTGCAGGACACGGAGATGGCGATGGTGAATAAACTTGAAACGTAATCCCAGATCGACGTCACCGGTACCCTCATGGATGCTGATAGCACAGTGAATGAGTGTCGCAACGGCCTCGGAGTCATTCAAGATAGTTGAAAGATCGGTACGGGCAACATAGTAAGTACTAGCACAGGTGAGGGCAGCTTCCGTGCATCGAGTTGAGAACATATCTTTGTCGATAGAAGTCGCAGTCGCCGATTTGGCTTTGAGCAATGAACACCATCGCATCGACAAATCGCGAGCTCGCTTGAGAAACTGAAGACAGTTATGCCGTATTGCTGCGGAGTCGTTGAGGCTGAAGAGCCGTGTGGCCACATTGATTAGAGTAGCTAAGCAGTCCAATAACTCCCAGTTCTGAGTGATGCGCTCGAATGCCTTTTCAAGGTGACGAACAACCTGAGACGCGAAGTCAGATCGACGGGGCAGTAGATGACTGACGCGCTGTCAGAGACAGAGGGGACCGCTCTGATACATGCATTGCATGAAAATGAAGGCGGTTTCCGACTTCCTGAAGTCAATGGAAGGAGCACCGAGCTGGACCATGATGCTCCACCATTGGAGGTTGAAGCCGAGGGATGTCGATGCAAGCTCCTTGAACTCAGGTAAAGTGAGATGGTCGGGACATCGAGACTGTTCAGAAATGATGCGGTTTGGGATTGGCCCACTTTGTTGAGTGGCGGGTCGGAAGATATAAGGTTGGAGTACTCCGCAGCGAGTTGGTAAGACATAGGTGCAGTCTTTAGCCACAGCTTGCGTGGGAGAGGTGTCCCCGATGAACACATCACGGGAGACGTCGAAATATTGATACGATAATCCGTTGGCAACGCAAACGTCATCCTTCGCCGTAGTGGCAACCATCTTAACGCTGCGATGCGTGTCAACGTTTGCTTTGGTCTCCGACATCAGCGTGATCTTGTGCAGTCGATTTGTGAAACGATTTTTGAGGTGCGGATCCATTGACAGAGTTTTTCGTGCCCTGGTAGCCTTCGTGGAATTATTGTATTGTGACTGCAAGACGTCCATGCGTAGGTACATGGTGGCATCACTCCAGGAATTGAACCATTCGGGTATGAGCAGCTCGAACACCACAGTCTTGGCACTGTCTGGATTCGAAGGCAGCGGCCATTCGTGTACCTCGATGGACATGTTTGCCATTCTGCTGCCGTAACCGCAGTGACGGCAAGTTGGGACATGGCGAGTTCTCAGTTCGATCACGCCGTGATAATTCCTCCACTCATAGTTCTCGTTTTCGCATTCCGTCGAATCGTATAAGCGCTTTAACTCAGCGTACTCCCGTTGCTTGTTCTTGAGTTCCTTCTCTTTGGCTGCTCGGAGGGTCTTGGCCGACTGTTCAATGTTGGCTTTGACGCTTCGATGTTCCTCCGATGAATCAAAGTATCGTGAGGCGAAGGACTGCGGATCTCTCATTGCACAGAACATCCGCGAAAAAGCGAAACGCGCCTGTGATCTCTTGCATATGTATTCTTCGATCTTGTCTAGACGGTCTGTCTGCTGTCGGAAGGGAAGCAATAGATTCTGAAGTGGTTCTCGGTGGAGTGCGGGGACATAGTCTTCCAGTAACGGGCAGACTGAGACTGCAACTCTGTCACAGGCCATCCATAAATCCAGCAAAGTCAATTTCATGAGCGAGATGGCCTCAGGGTTCTTGGCGTAGTGGACCTTGGCTTTGGAATGATAGTCTTGAATTGTCGAGAGCAACCGACCGCAAGTACCTGCATCATCGATATGAGATGTTGTCCAGATGTGAAGAAAGTCAGCAACCCAAACTTCAAAAGCGTGAAGCTTCCGATCGGCGGTTTGACTGCCAACTGTGAAATCCGGTAGATCGTCCTGGTCAAAGACGATGAGATCATCTCTTGGTGTATACCCGTTATGCTGGGATAGAGATTTACGGCTGGCGATGTCCCTTATGAATTTGTTCACCTCAGGCAGAGAGATCCGAGTGTCATCTTCAAAAGAGAGAGAGCTGAGCTGGTCAAGATCGGGAGATGAGCCCTCCTGCTGCTGAAGTTTCAGCCAACGTTGGGACAAGGTCTCTTGAGCGGTACGTATTATCTTCGACACCATGTCGATGAGCTCTTGGTTGACTGATGCGTTTGTACTGGGGTTGGTGAGTTTACGCAAGCGACGCATAAGCTTAGAGACCATGGTGTGGAGTGCGTCGGATGGGAGACCGGATTTGACTGACTTGGAAAGGATGTGGGCCGTGAAAAGTACCATGAGTTGTTTGTAGAGGGTAGGATTCAGGTTATAGCGTGACCCAAGCCGAAGAAATCCCAGCTGGAGTGAGACTCGCAACAGCATCCATGTCGGGCTCCGGCGCCACGGTTTTCGCGCATCGTGCCAAAGCACATCATCTCTACAGGCCTTGGACAATGATTTGACCTTTTTGCATTTGACCACTACCGGCGAGGAAGCCGCTGAAGAGCTCAGTGACTATGCCAGGGTGAGTGGTATCGCGGTCTTCATCATGATGAAGGAATGCCTTGAAGGCCTTCGGCTGTTGGCCCGCCACAGCTTGATGGCTCATAAGAGCGAGAGTGTAGGCGATCGATGCGGCAAAGTTGCTGTCGGCTGAGATTTCCGGTGCGATGGAAGTAGCGCAACCAGGAAATGAGCGAAGGAGTCGGCCCTTGGTTGACATGACTGCTTCGTTACTAGCAGAGAGCTCGAAAAGTTCGAAAGTCAGGCTCTTGTCTTCGTCGATCGCCTGAATGATGACACCGGCGTTCTGAGCAGATACGTGCAGCATTAGAAAGCCATCTCTGTCTGGCAGAGATTGAATCGAACGCTTCGCTTCGCTCTCGAGAATAGTTCTTGTGGTTCCGTCATGAAGACAGCGGGAATTCTCGACCATCTCTTTCATTCGACGTACAGCAAGCTTGTCATCGCCTGATACGAGGGGTTCGAACATCTCTATCGCTTCCTGCATGTTGCTGAATAGCTCGCATTCACGAGAGCAACCGGTGTCGCTGCTCTGAGGCAACTTGGGGGGAAGGAATACATGATGGTAGAGAAATGATAGGCTTTCTGGAGTAGCCCCGGCCATGTTCGTAATCGTACCCTTAATCGTACAAGTTTGATGAGGGAAGAGTAAGGATGAGTTGTGTTTGATCTGAGGAAACTGAACGAAAAAAGCAAAGCCTTGTTGCGGAGTTGAATTGAATCGAGGAGAGATATAGCTCAGAAACAGGAGGTTGAAGTCAAAAAATAAGATGAGTGATATGAAGTAGTGAAGGAGAAAAAGTGAAGTTGATCGTCAAGTGTTTGTGAAAGGCGTTTGAACATTCACTTCACCTTCGCACTAAGCCCGAATTGGCAGTCTCTTTCCCAGCCAATTACGAAACATTTTCTGCGACCATCCGATTATCAGTGAGTGGTTTACAAGGCGTTACGAAAGGTCCATTCCGTCTTGCTGCATTCATCACGTGACAGGCGAATCAGCCAAACACTTTCTCAACTTGTCGTATAAAGGGGATACAAGCCACCGCAGACTACCAGTCCATTCGAGCGACGTCGCTCTGATTGACAATATTTGACGTAATGTGCTGCTGCTGCTGCTGCTCCTTCTTCTCATTCAATCTCAATTCGCCCGAAACACCTAATCTTCACCCGCTTGAACTCCAAGTCTTCGACATGAACCTCCATATCGAACCCACATCCGCAAGATCGAACATCCCCTCAGCGAACCTGTTGATCGCAGCCATCTTCACAGCTTCCATAACATGCCACGTCTCCGTCCCGCATGGCGAAATGCCAAACAGGAAGCGCATCAATATCCTCCAGCCCCAGCGACAAGCTCAATGCCGGTTATCCCAAGCCACCAACCATCGTGCGAGACCTCCTGGAGCTTCATCCGCGCTGACGCTTCACGAAAAGGCGCCCTCTCCATAATCCCGATCGAGCGCTTGAACATCATGAAATCCGCCATGGCCAGGCGAGTGGCTCTGAATGCGATGAGCTTTACCGTCGTCTCCCGCTCTTGTCCACCTTTGACGCGTTCAACACCTTGTACAACTGCTCTCTGTGTACGAACTGAGTCGAATGTTCAACATGGAAGTAAGTGTGCTGCATGACGCCTTTCGCGCTGACAAGAGCTCTGAGAGAGGACGCGGATCGGGCAGGTGCCCACATACGTGGTGGAAGAAGTTGTTCCAGAGATTCTGGAGCAGTGGCACAGCAGCGAATCGCAGGTGATGGGCCTACCAGGAAGTGGATTCGAGATATGTGCAGTCGACGATTTGGGGCAGCCTGGGTAGACTGGCGAGATGCAACTCGCGACGCAGATGCGAGGAGGCAGGTTAGAGGAGTGGGCGTTGGGTCGGCAAGCTCGTGAACGGATTGAAGGTTTCGTTGTCGTGGCTGATGAAGATCAGTTGGTCGATTTGCGACTTTGCTCGGGAGTTGTCTTTCTATGCGATCTCCTCCCGTGCGGATATGTCTGGAGAGTCGGCAGGGCATGGTGCACGGAGTAGGTGATGCCGAAAGTTGCCTTGCCGAGGATGCTTGACAGTGTGGTGAAAGCTATTGGCTCTATGGCAAAGAGACACCATGATGATCATCAAGGACCATGGCAGAAAGTTCACTTTCGCTAGAGGTAAAAGTATGAAGTGGTGGTGTAAGGCTGCAATGAGCCTGGACGCGAGGTGAGGACCTTTTGCCAAGGCATCGTCGAGAGCATGTATCACATGTCGGGAGTGGCTGAAGCATGGAGAGTTGAAGCCCTATTGAGTACGAATCAGCGGCCGCATGCTTGCTCACCTGCATCCTTCATGTACCCCGCTCCAGTACCCCGCTACTGTACATATGTTGTCCTTATCGTGTCGTATCTTGTACTTCAACAGTCACCAGATCTCAAACTTTCACTGACATAACGTTGCTGCCTTAGATCAAAAGCTGTCTGTCGCTGTTGACATCAAGATGCCCGAACTTTTGGGTAAAAAGATCGGTCCAATCGGTTTTGGGCTCCTGGGTTTGACCACGAAGTCTCCACAGCTGCCGCAAGACGAAGCTTTTGCGACGATGCGTGCGGCGCTCGAGATGGGAAGTACGTGTACAAAAACTGACTGCGATCCCGTAAATTCTGTAGATGTTCGATCGTGTTCCAGCTGACCATTTGTGCGCCTAGATAACTTTTGGGACGGTGGGGAGTTTTATGGGCTGACTCCCGAGTACAATAGTCTCGTGCTACTCGAGCAATACTTTGAGAAATATCCCGAGGATGCCGACAAGGTTGTCCTCAGTATCAAGGGTGGCGGTGAACATGCAGGTACTTTTGTCCCAGACGGATCGGCCAAGAATACCCGGAGAACCATCGACGACTGCATGGCGCAGCTCAAGGGTCGAAAGAAGATCGACATCTTCGAGTTTGCTCGAAGAGATCCGAAGGTTCCGATGGAAGAAACGTTCACAGTCATACAGAAGGAGTACATCGACACCGGCAAGATCGGGGGTGTCGCGCTTTCAGAAGTCCGCGCCGAGACGATCCACGAAGCTGTCAAATATGTGAAAGTCGCCGCCGCAGAACTTGAGCTTTCGCTGTATGTTCAACGCTCGATGATGATGCGTCGCTGCGTCGCTGATGTGTAATGGGTAGATTCACTCGCGAAATTCTCGAGAATGGTGTTGCGGCAGCATGCGCTCAATACGACATTCCCATCGTGGCGTATTCTCCACTCGGGAGAGGATTACTGACGGGCGAGATAAAGAGTGGCAAGAAGTTGCCTCAGGCAATGCTGGAGCGGTACGATTGGTTCCGGCCCGGCAATCTTGAGAACAATGTTCAGCTCGTTGAAAAGGTGGAGAGAATGGCGGAGACGAAAGGATGTAAGCCGTCTCAGCTGGCCATCAACTGGACAATAGCGATATCCCGACGGTCCGAGTTACCAACCATCATTCCCATTCCAGGTGCTTCATCGGTCAAGCGTGTCGAAGAGAACGGCAAGCTGGTCGAACTGACGGGTGATGAGTTGAACGAGATCGATGCCATATTGGCCAAATTCAAGACAGCTGGAGAGCGTTATCCGCCCGAGATTCCCATCAATACATGATATCTCTCAGTCTTGCTCTGCAGGATGCTTGAATGAACGTCTGGACTCGTTGCTCAGCCAATCTACGGACTAGATAGGCAAATACAACAACCCGTCACACGTGCTTTCGCTCTCTTGTGCTACTGGTAAGATGCGACGTCATGTTATCCACAGTAAAAAGAGGGGCAACATTTGAGCTCATAAATGGCTCAGATGGCAAAGCAAGCATTCTCCTTCTCTTCATTTTCTTCAAGACATATTGAGCGTGTCAGAGCAATTACACATTGGTACGGAAAGAATGGACAACATGTTTCCGGACCATATGCTTGGTTAAGGTACAGTGCAGTGATGGAAGATGCATGACGGGTATTTCGCGTCCTTTGCCGACCTCTGAGGAGGTCACGCTGACGTGAATCTGAGATCATACCGTTAACCTGATCAAGACAATGCTTGCGCAGGGACATGCTTTTCCGACACCCCTCCATTCATCGTGGGGAACGGATTCATTAACGTTGGCAGAACTTCTACCATGTCGAGCGACAAGATTACCTTCTTGACCAACTGGTGGGAAATACTCGAGCTTCCCATACGTTTCACGCTTACTATGATAGGCATGCGACCCCGTACCATGCTCCACTGCACCCCGTCCAAGCAAAGGGCTTCTTGAAGGATGAGGGAATTAAAGTAGCCATTCTCGAGCCCAATGATCCGAGTGTGAGTATGGTCGAGTACTTCGGAACAAGATCGATGCCAATTCATCCAGGACGTCACCGAGATCATTGGCACGGAGGAGGTTGATCTCGGTTTCAAAGCCATGATTCACGCTTTGGCGGTAAGTCAAAGCCTTTGAAAGGCAGGTGCAACTGGAATTGAGTCATGCAGGCCAAAGCTCGTGGATTCCCCATCCTTTCCATCGGTAGTCTGCTCGATGAGCCGTTCACCGGAGTCGTGTATCTCAAGGATAGCGGCATCGCCACCGATTTCCGGTCATTGAAAGGCAAGAAGATCGGTTACGTGGGAGAGTTCGGCAAGATTCAGATCGATGAACTCATCTCTCATCACGGCATGGCTCCGACGGATTACGAAATGAGTGTTCCGTGATTGATTGACACATGATGGCATCTGATGTCGGGTCCACAGGCAATTCGTTGCGGAATGAATGTTTCCAAGGCCATCATCGAAGGGGAGATTGATGCCGGTATCGGTCTCGAGAACGTCCGGATGGTCGAGCTGGCGGAATGGCTCTCGTCGCAAGAGCGACCGAAGTCGGATGTACAGATGCTCCGCATCGATGAGCTGGCCGAGCTCGGTTGTTGCTATTTTTGCTCCATCCTGTATATAGGGAACGAGGAGTTCGTCGCCGGGAACCCGGACAAGGTGCGAGCGTTCATGTGAGCGGTCGAGAAAGCGACCGACTTTGTCCTCGCCACTCCGGAGCAGGCCTGAAAAGAGTAGGTCGACTTCAAGCCGGTCATGGGGACGGAGCTTAACCGCAAGATCTTCGAACGATCATTTGCGTATTTCTCGAAAGATTTGGGAAATGTGGCCCGGGACTGGGAGAAGGTCACTCGCTATGGCAAGCGTTTGGGTGTCCTGGGAGCGGACTTCTCGCCGAACTACACGAACGAGTTCCTGGAGTGGACAGGCGAAGGTCAACAGACCGACCCGACCGGAGATCAGAAGCGGATGGTGGAGTTGCACGAGTTGGTGGCGGCTGAAGGCGGGTTCAGACGGCTGGAAGCCGAGCGCACTCCCATCGCAAGTGCGTAGAGGACGTACAGCGCACTTGGCCAGATGGTGAAGACGAGTGTTTCGGGTCATCCATTCACTTGTGCAACTTACATATAGCTGTGGTGCTTTATAGATCAGGTTACGTTGAATCCTTTCCAACCATCCAATGTCGCCATGCATTCGGCCTCGTACTTGTCCAGGCCACCGAGGTATATCAGATTTTGGGTCTTCTTACCGGGGATGTTGTTGTTATTCCACCACGAATCCGTGAAGCGAATCAAGGCGTGCTCGGCCATGGCATCGATCTTGGCCACCCAATCTTTCTCCGCCTTTTCCTCCGGTTCGATGGATTCGAGACCCTCGGCTTCCATCTTGGCGATGATGCTGGTTATAACGTCCGCCTGAGCCTCGATGATGGTCGGAGCATATCCGGCCAATGTCGGAGCCTGCGGACCGTAAGTCATGAAGACGTTCGGGAATCCGGAGACCATCAGTCCGAGGTAGGTTCTGATGTCACTTCCCCAGCTTTCCTTCAGATCGATCCCATGGGTATTCTTGATCCCCAAGTTGAAGACGGCACCTGTGAAAGAGTCAAATCCGGTGGCGAGAACGACAGCGTCCAACTCATACTCAGTGCCATCGGTCATGCGGATGCCCGCGGGGGTGAAGGTATCGAGCGGACTTCGGTTGAGATCGTGTACGACAACGTTGGGTTGGTTGACAACTTCGTAGTAATCATGCTCGAGAGAGGTGCGTTTCGTCCCGAAGTAGTACGGCGGCGTCTCGGGTGCCATGATTCCTTGCTTCCTGGGGTCCGTCAATCGCTCACATACCCTCTTTCGCCAGTAGTCGTAGTATATCCGGTTAGCATCTGGGTTCGATATTACGTCTTTGTAACCGCCGAGCGCGATATTAAAGCCACCGACAGCCCAGAGTTCGTCGAGGAGGGCATTTCTTTCTTCTTTCGATTCATCGAAAGCGCTACAATTCTTGCCGGAGATGGGAGCGCCAAAAGTCGACTTTCGAGCCGCCCGGAACAAGGTGGGGTAATAAGACTTGTAATGCGCTTGTTCTTCATCGGTGAGTTGACGTTGGCGGATCGGAAGAGCGTAACTCGGTCGGCGTATGAGGAGGACGAGCTCTTCTGCCAATTTGCCGATTTCTTGCGTGATCTGAACCGCCGTGGATGCGGCTCCGAACAGAGCGATCTTCTTTCCCTTTGCGTCGAACCTTTCATCCCATTCGCCTGAGTGGATGATCCGTCCTTTGAAATCAGACAAGCCAGGGAATTGCGGAGTGTAGGTACGATGCAGGGCACCGGTCGCCAGGACAAGATATTTTGCGACAGCCTTGTGACCTTGTAAGGTGCGGATGGTCCACCGTTTGTCTTGGTCGTTCCAGACCACATTTGATACACGAGCATTGAACACTGTGTCCTTACGGAGATTCAAGGTCCGATCGAGGTGGGAAAAGTACCGGCAAATCTCATCTCGACCTGCGAACTTCTCTTTGAAGGACCAAGTTTTGTAGACTTCCGGTATGTGAAGTTGATAGAACGGAACCTCGGAATCCGTACGAGCACCAGGATATTTGTTCCACAACCAGACGCCTCCAAAGTCACTTCCCGCTTCCAGAATTTTGCATTGCAATTTCAACTTCCGGAAACGATGAAGCGCAGATATTCCGCTCAACCCGGCGCCGATGATGATTGCGTCGACTTTGATCTCTGAATTGACCTCGTCATGATCAGCTTGTTCAAGAGGCTCTCTAGTGATATACGGCTGTCCGTTTGGCCTACGGTCTTCCATTGCGAAATCTCGACGCAGTCTTTGCGACGAAAGGAGGCGCCAAAATAAGCCGCGGTGGTGAGGGCGACTCCGGGCTCGATGGCGTCATCAGATCACCTAGCGCGCGGAATAAATTTGTTTTGCTATGGAGACATTGAGGGGTGCGATGGGTTCTGTTGTGAGACCCTTTCCGAAAGCCAAACGGCGAGTCGCTTTTCCGCTCCAGCAGCGCTGTAATCAGAGCCACGATTCAGCGACTTGGCTTTGATGAATAATCCTATGATGAGGTGAAACCCATCAGAACGGGCGAAAACGAAACGACTCGTCGCAAAAAGCGCGACAAATCAGTCACCTACATTTGTCGCCAGCGCCTTCGTGCACACCACTCCACAAAAGGCCAATGCCTAAAGATTTTTAGGCTTTGTAATCGGCGTCTTTGGCGTGTGATCAAGAATAATCAGAGCATCTTGAACTCCCACAGACAGACCGGGAAAAGTACAAATAAGATGGCTCTATTGTCTTCGTTTCTGGATCCAACTCAACTTAGTTCATCAATCCATTGTCCAAAATGAAGGGATCCTTACTTTCCACTCTTCTGTTCGCCGTTGTTGCGCTATGCCTTCCTCACGGTCAGAACATCGATTCGTCTACCTCACCTCCGGGTGATGCTCGGCTGCGGACTGTATACCAATTTCCGAATGAAACCTGGGTTGAAAATATTGCCGTGCGCAAGGATGGCAAACTACTTGTCACCATCATTACGAGTCCTGAAGTCTATCTCATCGACACCATCAAGAAGACGAGTACCCTGGTCCACCGGTTTCCCAACGCAAAATCCACCATGGGTATATCCGAGACCGAAGATGGCTGTTTTGTTGTGGCCGTCGGCGACTGGAACCCGAAGACGTTCGAGGCGACCCCGGGAAGTTGGAGCGTGTGGACGATCGATTTCGGGAAAAACGACGTTGCTGTCGTGAACAAGATCACAGACGTTCCCGAGGCTTACTTTCTGAACGGTCTCTCAACCCTAACGACCCAGAAGAACACGGTTCTGATCGGTGATTCCGGAAAGGGTTTGATCTATCGGCTCAACACGCAAACGAAGAAATATGTTACCGTTATCGATTCTCCTGCGCTCAAGCCGAATGCCTCAGCAATCGCGAGATTAGGAGTGAATGGTATCCATGTCGAGAACTACAAAGGAAAGGAATATCTTTACTTCACCAACAGCTTCAGCGATCCGTTCTTCGGTCGCATTCCTCTGAATGTGGACGGAACAGCGAGTGGACCATACGAGACCATCGTCGCCCGCCCGAACTTCCCTCTCAACAATGGAGCGCAGGCTGACGACTTTGCTCGCGATCGTTACGGCAACACTTGGATCACCTCCGACCCGACCAACACACTCGCGAAATACGACGAAGCTACTGGAAAATTGACCGTCGTCGCAGGAGGGAACAACGAAGCGGTCATCGCTGGTGACACCGCTGCAGCGTTCGGTAGGAGGAAGGAGGATCGAGACGTTTTGTACATCACCACCAACGGTGGTATTGCTTATCCTCCTCCAGGAGGTGTCGTCGGCGGCAAAATCGTTGCTCTGGATACCAAGGGGCTTTGAGAAGAAGATTGGACTTTACTCGTTGCTTCGCATTAAAAAGGCGCTCCTTGATTTTTCTATTTAACATAGACTGATTCGGCTCATGACGGCCATTCAAGTGACAATTTGCGTAGCCGTGATTCACCCTCAAAGCTCTTCCTGTTTACACGTTCGCCGCACCCTGGTAGGGAAACTTCGGACATGAGTACGAGTACGCCGCAGTGGTGTTGTACGAAGGATACACGCCGAAGGTCGTGCTGCTCGTGTTCCCGAATCCGAGCTGCAGCAGGCTGGTGGTCGCGTTGCTGTACCGCTTCCAGCCGTAGACGTCGAGGCCGTGCTCGGGATCGTGCGCGAACGCGGCCCAGGCCCCGCGCATGTACGAGCCCATCGCGCGCTCCTGCCAGGTGGAATCCTGCTTGGTCAGGATCTCGCTGGTGCCGAACATGGGGAGGATCTCCGCCCCGTGCCAGGCGTCTCCCATGCTCGTCGGGATCACCTCGTTCGGGAACTCCGCTTTGTAGATGTACCGCCAAGTGGGTAGTCCGGCGATGTTTGCTCTGTAGATGGCCGAAGTGGTCTCGGGACAGGTGAACGTGGAAGCGTCGAACATGAGCCACTGCTGGGTCGTGACGTTCTGTCCGGCACCGAGCGCAATGTAACTGAAAAGACCGGCCTCGTAGTAATTATTCCCCAACAAGTAAGGTTTGCGGATGAACTGTTTCCGAAGTGCAAGATCGGTGTAGTTTTCGAAGACTATTTTGTTATCCACGGTCGGGTTGAATCTTCCAACTGAACTGCCTCCACCAACAGCTTGAGTATTGGCATTTTCGGACATGATAAGACTATTCATTGTGATGTTGGGCGAACGCATACACGCCAAAACTTTGTTTGCGTCCGATGAGTTGCAGCCAACTTTTGCTGCCACGGTAAACCAGTTCTTGGATGCAGTCTCGGCTTTGAGGTTACCGAACGAAATAGCTGTGCCTGACTGTGAGATGGAACCGGCAATGATAGGATCGCGGGTGTACGCATAGTTGTAGTAATCGACAGATGCACCTCCAGCTGACTGACCAAAGATGGTGATCCGCTTCGGATCGCCGCCGAAACCGGCGATGTTGTCCCTCACCCACTCGATTACAAGCCGTTGGTCAAGGAGACCGACATTTTGCGCAAGGTTCGGAGCGCCGGGGAATCCGAAAATGTTCAATCGATAGTTGAAACTGACAAAGACCACGTCTTCGCTGTCAGCCCAGAACTGGCCGTTATAGACGGAATTGTTGGTCCCTCCACCATTGAATCCCCCTCCGTATATCCATATGAGTACAGGTTTTGCGTTTGAGCCAATTTGGGGCTTGGACCACACATTGAGGTACAGGCAATCCTCTTGTTGATTGTCACCAACTTGGCCCAGGAACGAGATGATGTTATACAGCGATGGTGGCTTTATCGAAGTAGGAACACTCGCAGACATTGAAGGACAATCATGGCCGTAATTGGTCGCATTGATCGTGGCACCGCTATGCCACGGCTTTGGAGATGCGAATCGCAGATTGCCGACCGGTGGGTGCGCATATGGAATGCCCAGATACTCACTGACCTGGGTGGCATTCTGCGCTCGATGGCCTACTACTTTACCTGTTGCATAGCTGATCAGCGAGCCCGAGGTCCGGTGAATGACTGTGATCACACTCACCACTCGTGGTTCTTACAACCTGGCCGACCTGGAAGGTCCCAGTCTTTTCACTGATTGCACAGTGAGCGTGACTGGAAAGAGCGATGAAAGCCAAAGCAATTGCTTGACGGAGGTAAGCCATCTTTAGTGGGATCAAATGATTAACCCATCACTTTAGTAGAGCAAGTTCATATAGGTACCTATATGAACCCCTCATCTCAATTGATCGCTGTAAAGTATCACAATGATCTCACCGGAAGAACCATGCCGAGGCGGTAGATCATCGACTAGTGGGCTCGAAATTTGCCCAAGGTCATAATCTACGTCATACTGGAAACTCCATTTCGTTTAGCGTCAAAGTTCAGGTCGATCTCCGATAGTCCGGTGGCGTTACAACTCCCATTTCTTATATGTACCGAGACACACCTGTGACCAAACTTTCATCCATGCAGGGCTAGAATCGTTCCTCACAGGTTTTGCTTGTTGAGTCTATAGTGGCAATGTCTCGATAGATTTTAACAAGGAACGGATTTTGAGCGCGTCAAAGACAAACTCTTCAACAGTACGGGAACAATGGGTGATGTTTAGATGTTTGTGCGGAAGCGGCTAGCAGTACGTCAAAGTCCCTCCTCAAATGTATGAATGGCAAATTCCATTTCACGATGTAAACACACTAAATATCCAGCAGACTCACATACTCTCATCATCATTTTAATACTGGCGTTCGATTCACGGCGATCGAAATGAGCTTCATGCAACGTTTCCAATCACATCGACGTCACCAACACAGAAAGATGTTGGATCACTAGTTTGAGCAGTCACGTTCATGAGTTTCGATCCACATACGATATGTGCAAGTCGCATGATACGTGTTCAGAACGTAGCCAAAGCTTGTGTGCTGTGCCTCTCATACACGGCCCAGTAGCTCCAAGACATACAACCGTATTTATCGAATTGAAGCGACCAGCATCTTCTCTAGTTCATCAACAAGTTTGCTGGCTACCCAACTTCAAACACTATGAAAATGTTGAACAGCACAGCCGACCCCCCTCTGCCCTTGTCAACGGCAACATATCCATCGTACGAATCCATACTCCGCACGCCATCTTCATTTTTCGGCAGCCCCGTACTAGCTCGCTTACGCTGGCACCTTTAGGCCACGACACTTGACGATCAGAACAGCGAAGAAGGTGCGATCTCGGTGATGCTCTGGAGTCCTGGTGACGAAACTTCCGACGAACGCTTCGATAGTGAGAGGAATATTTCTCCGCAGGACCGGGAGTTGGAGCCTTACCTTGACGCTGTAACAGAAACCTGGCATACCATTTCTTCCGAGGCCATCACTTGTCACCTGTCAGCTCACTTTTCGTCCAAGTCGACCAACTCATCAACTGTGCAGAAACCACAGGCAGCATACTGAGAATGTTCAACGGTGGGAGCCTCGAATGGAAGGACATGAAGTTCCAGGAGTGGAAATACTGGTAGAATGATGTGATGAGACTCGACCACAAAAGCCGACTGGACTTCTAGTATGTGCTGGAAAAATGGGCTACGTGACCGTACATGATTACGTTATGGCCGTGCACCCTTGGCTGCTCGAAAACCGTGATGATATTATGCATGCAACTGCTTGCACAGAGGGTGAAGGTATGATACAGGGAGCTAAGAAAGATGAGTTTCGGGCTACTGAAGATATGGAAGGGCTCGAAGTCCGGATTAACAACCGTACAGAATGGTTCGTCGATGCGAGGCTTCCTGTATCATGTAATGTCATCGAGGAAGAGCAGTGGACGGAGGAGACCGAGGCCACGAGGCGGGCTACTATGAACTCCAGGAGAAAGATGCTGGGCTTTGAAATATGACGTTCAGAGTTGCGATTGCAATACCGATGAGGGGTCCGATCTCGTTCCAGAGATGGGGGAGGAAGTGGAGATGATGGAATTTGGGACTAGCAGTACAGCATACTGATTCAGATTATCGATACTCGAGCTACTGAAAATCATCATGCCGTTTGGATTCCCACGCTCGTTTTTCCAGCCCTCGGTCTCGTGACCTAAGGTTTGTAGTCCGGATCGCGAATCAGCTTGACGATGATGCCCTCGGTCTTTGCTCCGCTCTTGGTGTAGCTAGCAGTGTGATAAGCGGTGTTCGTAGTGTTGACCAGGACTTTGACTTGGCCACCATTCTTGCCGCACGAGCCCAGAAGTGATGCGGCCTTCTGTGCCTGGGTCGGAGCGCGGCCTCCGTCGATGGTGTTGGCGATGTCGTGATAGGTGACCGATGAATTTACCCGCGGGCTGACATGTTTCGCCAGAGCTAGAACGGTACCGCCATTCGCAACTGGCAGTTTCCATTCTTGACAATCTGTAGCGGGGGGCATTGTCCAGAGAGGGTTGTCGTTCTGATCGGCGAGCGATCGAAGATAGGCAGCTGCGTAGGCAATGTCTTCTGGATCAAGTTTCTGTGGAGTGCCTTTGCTACCGTTCACGCCGTAGCATATCTTGTCGCCGTTTTCGTCGCAAACATTGTTACGAATCTTCAATAGAGGATTCGCTGTTGCAAGGAGCAGAGGGCAGAGGGACAAGAGCGCTACTAGGTGCATTGTGATAGCAAAGATGAATTGAGAAGGGAATGAGTTGGCTTCGACTGCTAAAGAACTCGTCTTGGTAGTGAACAGCGTGATGAAACGGTTTTGTGAGAGGCATATCACCCGCTTTATACATTTCTTCTCGTCCTTTAGAACTGATCGGTCAACACCGACGACAGCTCAGTTGTAACTTGATTTCGGCATGACTTGCCTTTGGTTGATTGTTCTTTACCTTGTTTGTGCTTATGTGCGAGAGTACCGAGGTAGGTCCGGTAATCATTTGAAGTTTCTGTTGGGTTGACTGTGCCTTCCAGGTGCATTGCTTACCTGGGCGGCGCGGACATATAAATTCATTGCTAGAACGGCGGCTCTGTTCTGGGCCTGGCTTGGCAGTACGCCACATTTACCATAACTAGCAGCTGTTTGACTCGATTTTGGCAGCTAAAATCGCCAATCAGCCCTACCAAAGTTGACTTTGAAGACCCTGCTGACAAGAGAATGAGAGCATCAAGCCAATTCGGCTAAAAGAAATTCAAACCACCACTTCAGAACCCACAATGATCCAGACAACTTGCGCTTCGAGCTAGCTTCTCGGAATAATTGATCGATCATGCAAACTACCAAAATTCAAAGGTAATGGCAACACCAATCAAGGCACATCCGATAGACCTGGTCACTCGACAACACCACATTAGCTTTGGATCCACTATTGCGGCCTGGCTGGGTTGCTACGTCTATGCAATCAGACACTGTGTAGCACGGAGTGCCCGTGCTAGCGCTTTGTAATTGTGATTCTTATTCGAAACTGGACATATCGCCATGGCTTGCAGCATCTACCACCGCGATAATGGTATGATAACGAAATCATGGGAGGGATGATGTTGGAACTTTTGAATGAACTGATCCATCGGATACGGAAGCTAACAACTTTTACCGGGTAAATCTAAGTTCTATTCGATCCATCTAGAGGTGTCCAGAACACCTATCGAACCTCCCGCACGTCCACTCTACTTCAAACCTTCTTAGTCGTCAACGACGTCGTAGCGGTGATGCTTGTTACTGGTTTACTTGTCGAAGAGGCGATAGTCGTCAATTTCGCGGTCGAAGTGGTGGCAGTTACGGTGGTCCCGGTCGAAACAGAACCACCATCACACGTGCCAAACCGAGATTGGCTGGGATCGTTCAGTCACCGTCTCGTTTCACAAGGTAGGGAGGAGATCTTACCATCCGCTCGAAGCTGCGCAATCCTGCGGCAAATCACCGCAGAAGCCGCTCTTATTGCAACATTCCCCCCATAGTACACCACAGGTGTAGCCCTTGCTACCACCGCAGGTCCCATCGGGTGAATCACCGGGCACTTTACCCGAGGAGCTCTTTGGCATTCCAGCTCCGGCAGGCATAGTGCAATTACCGGATTGACAGTTACCAGTGCCACAAAATGCCGCGCCCGTACCACAAGTTCCGTTCTTGTTGCAGCAATCTCCCCACTTGCCTGCACAAAGCAGATTCCCGTTGGAAGGGCCGCACTTGCCGTCGACGCTGTATACGGTGTGACCGGCACAGAGACCCTCCCAACAGACACCGTCGGCGCAATCATCGCTGTTGCCTCGTACATCAGTACATGTCGAAGCGAACGATCCACTGCGACTCACAGAGTGGCTCCACACTTCCATGTCTTGGAATTGCAACAAGGAGCATTCGTATACAAGCAGGTTGCGTTACCATGTTGAGGACCGCAAAATCCTTCTTCGGACTCCGGCGGCTGAACATCTAACATTTCTTCGTGAGCTAGAACACATGTATGTACGTCAAGAGCACCGAACTTACAGCCTTGGACACAGTATTCGGAGTAAGTTGCTATGTTGGAGCAGTCCTTCTTAATCTGCGGGTTGAGCAGGAAGAACATATCGGTCGAGATGCCATATGTCTGCGCAAAACGAGAGCAAGTATAGTAGTTAACTTTGGCTTCGGTGTAGTCCCAAAAGCGGCAATTGACTTGACCGACTGCGATGCTCCCATTCGTACTCGGACTTGGTGTGTATTTTGGACCGTCAGAACTGCTCGCCGAACTGTTCGCCGAGCTGCTCGTCGAGAGAATGATAGTGCTGGTGATGGTGGAAGATCCACTTTTCGATGTCACAGTGGAGGTTACAGCTCTTTCATGAAGATCTCGCTTATTGACCCATGTGATAGGCTGACATTCGTCGTCTGAAGCGCGAACAGGATTCGAGAAGATGCAGCACAAAGCTGCAAAGGTGAGCGAAATGGACTTGGAGGAAACCATGATATCGAGTTCGGCGAACGTTGAAGCGACAATGGAAATATCAAATTTGTGTAAAATACTGGGTGAGAAGTTGATATGGTAGTCTGCTGTTCTAGGCTGTGGAGCTCTCTGCATTCAAGAGGCGCAGCATTCGGACAAATAATAAGACTAAGCAATACATCTAAGCACTATGGGTTCTCGGCCATTCAGATTAGTCAAGAGCACGCAAGATCTTTTTCCTCTGTCTATCGCTACTTTTGATCGTGTAAGCAAGCCACTCGAATGTCACAGTCACCATTTTGGCTGCACTATGGCTGGTATGGGTCGCACATACCACTGGACTACCGCTCATCTAAAGACACCAACACATTGTGCCTCCACGTATCGTGCAGAATGAGATGCTCATTGTCGGAAGAGCGTATCATCCAGTAAGTAATCTGAGATCAGCCGTGCCTCCGAATCGCATGGCTGGGTGGATCTTGATGGCTGGAACAGTCTTTATGTCTCTGTATCGAAAGCAAGACCGGATCCGGACCTCTCCAATTGTTTCAACAAATATAAAGAGACTGACGGATGAGCCCATCAATGGCAGATAGCAACTACCAAACATCCGAACAGGAGAGACATGGATCTCTCCAAGACGTTAATTATCCTCTCTCTCTTCCTGTTAGCCAGTGCACAGTTCTCGCAAGACTATCTATGGACCTACATCGTCAACCCCAACGGAGATACGATTCGCTCTCCTCTATGGATACCACGAGTTCCAATGGCACCTATTCAAGGGTATAATCCGTATCCAGAGACTGTATTTCTCGAATACAATTGTTTCCATATGGCCGATATCTGTACCAATGCGATCAAATTCCTCAACAGTAATCGAGGGCAAGCCCGAGATCATCCATATGTCTTCGGGTATGATCTTAACTCCGCCCACTCAGAGGACCGTCGAGAGGAGTCGTGTCCCCGAAGGGGTCCAAACACGTGGGCCAACCGCCATCCATGCCCAGAGTTCGATCAGTCGCTCCCCATGAGGAGAACTGGCAGGTGGTGGACCACCGCTCTCGAATTCGTACCGCCCTTTGCCAGGAACCAGATCCTGAGCAGACGCGACCCAAATGGTAACATCATTGATTTCTCGGGGATTCGCTGGAGCTGTGACGAATTCCCTCCAGCAACCTGGGTAGAAGGGGGCACTGATACCTCGGGTCGCCCAGGAACGGGGGTAGCCAATACAAGATGTGCAGCCATAGGCTGCCAAGGCGGTACATTGGCAGAGCAAAATTGGCAGGGACTGATTCATAAGAAACTACGCACTGCTATCATAGCTACCATTGGTCGCAGATTGACTCAATATACAGGTTTCGACAGTCAGAACAGCGTTGTTCTGTTCAATTTTCGCATGAATTACAACTCTCAAACGATGAGTGCGGCCAGGGTGATTACGTATACAGATTTCACCGAAACAACGATATGGCGAGAAAGGTCCCAACGTCAGCGATCCTCTGATTATTCGCCTTCGGATGAGTGGTTGAATTGGATGAATAGCGTGAAGATCGAGGATCTGCATCTGACTGGAAACACGACAGAGCACCATGTTCACGCAGAGTACCCCGAAGGGTACAGTCCGGTGGGCAAAGATATCTCCCTACCTTTGAGTTATGGAAACAATACCGCGTCGTTCAGGATTCGTGGCGAAGAGCTTACCTCGATCGATCGTCAAGGAGAGGAGAGCCAGATCAGGCGTATTGTCGACTCGGCCCGTGCTCCGCTTTACAGGAGGGCGTCTCCGACTGACCTCGAAAGCGCTCGAAAGATTGTTGAAGCGGCATTGAAGAAAGCGGCAGACCTGAATGCTTTCCGTTATGCGCATCCTTTGCGGAATCAGTACATGTTGGAGCCGGGCACAGTCCTGGGTGATTCTTCCGACCGACGTCGTAGCAAGCTCACGTCTCGTGCTGACGATTCCAACACGACCGCGCCTCCTCTCCTAGAGATCACGGATGAGATCGCTGCCGCGGCCGCTCTTGTCGCTGAAGCAGATGTTGTCGGTGCGCAAACGACGCGCGCAATCAGACGTGTAGCGGCCGCCGCTGGATCGTACTGGATGGGTTCAATCGCTCGAAGAGGTACTGTACCTTGGGGTGACGACCCCAGCTACAAGGTGAGCCGGCCTGTTTTGCAATGATGGACAGGGGCAATTACTGACATTATGACCGCAGATATTCCGCAACGTTCTTGACTATGGCGCGGTCGGTGACGGCACCACGGTATGTACACGCATTGCGAGGAGATCTGAGTGAAGCTGATGGCTGATGCTTCTTAGGATGATACTGCTGCAATCAAGAAGGCCATGCAAGATGGTAACAGGTGCGGGAAAGGTTGCAATGGATCAACGACTAAGAATGCGATTGTATACTTTCCACCCGGTAAGTATCTGATCTCATCCACGATACCGATGCCATTCGGAACTCAAGTTATCGGAGATGTAAGTACATCTGGCTCCAGGGGAATATCGGAACTGGAGCTGACAGGATAGGGCAAAAACTGGCCGACACTGGTGGCAAGTAAATCATTCCTCGGTCTTGCTGTTCTTTCTGCAGATGAATATACCGGAGGTGGGACAGGAACCGATGGTTTGGACCAGCAATACTACGTTAATACTGCCAATTTTTATCGCCAAGTACGAAATGTCCGCATCGATATTACCCAAACGCGCAGCTCGCAACAAGTTGCTGGTCTGCATTACCAGGTCGCACAGGCTACCAGTCTGCAGAATATCGAGTTCATTATGGCTTCAGGTAAGTGGGAGGGTTCGCTCTACATAACAGGTCCGTACCTGACATTTGCGGACAGGCACGAAGCAACGAGGAATATTCGCGGAAAATGGCAGCGGTGGTGTTATGTCGGATCTTACTTTTCGCGGTGGTGCTTACGGAATCTATGGAGGAAATCAACAATTTACAGCACAAAGAATTACGTTCGATGGCTGCTCGACTGGTGTACAGCTGATCTGGGACTGGGGCTGGGTTTGGAAATCGATCACCGTGAAGAACGCCGATGTAGGTTTCCGTCTTTTGCCAGAGGACAAGAGTACAAGTGCCCGGAAACGAGTGAATGGAGCAGGCTCGACGGGTAACATCGGCTCAGCAGCTTTCATGGACTCTTCTTTCACCAATGTTGCAACAGCTGTGCTCATCGGCCCTCCCAATCAAAAGGCTGGTTCGGGCAGTACCGGGATCGTGATAGAGAATGTGGCCTTCTCCGGCGTTACAAAAGCTATCGCTGACACGACTGGAGCAACGATTCTTGCACCTTCCTCGAAAATTGACTACTGGGCTCTCGGACCTACCTATTCGTCAGCTGGCACCAGAACTTGGGCCAAGGGCAAGATCGGATCTTACCGGCGACAACAGTCGCTGGTTGACTCCTCGGGCAATTACTTTGAACGACCGAAGCCACAGTACGAAGATCGTTCTGTCGGAGACTTTATTCACGTCAAAGATTTTGCCAAAGGCGACGGCAGCTCAGACGATACTGTTGGTTTTCAGAAAGCACTGAACGCTGCGGCTCAAACCGGAAAAATTCTGTTCGTCGATGCAGGTTCTTACATCATTACGGGAACGGTGACCATACCTCTAAGCTCCAAGATTGTCGGTGAGACATGGTCTCAATTGGTTGCATCTGGTTCCTATTTTTCGGACGCGAGGTAAGCCGAATCAATCTTCAATGAAGTCAGCCATTCACTGACCAATTTGTAAGTAATCCGAAGGTGATGTTGAAGGTTGGTAATGCAGGAGAAGTGGGTAGTGTCGAGATGCAGGACTTGATCTTTACCACACGTGGGCCTACAGCTGGAGCCATCTTGGTAGAATGGAATGTTCGAGCTTCAAGTCGGGGTGCTGCTGCTCTCTGGGGTACGTGTAGTCGCTGTGTAATACACTCTGCTTTTAAGATACTAATGCAGCATCATAGACTGCCACGCCCGCATAGGAGGGGCCACAGGTACTCAGCTGACGCCGAAAGAGTGTCCAGCATCTACTACAGGCACAAACAAGAATTGCAACGCCGCCAGTTTGATGATGCACTTGACAACAACGGGTTCCGGTTATTTTGAAAACATGTGGCTCTGGGTATCTGATCACATGATTGAGTGAGTGGAGTGAATGGCTTGAGAGATATCGACCAAGGCTGACATGGTTCCAGCGACCCTGACACCAATGATGCTAACAATACCATGGTGCAAAATTCGGTCTATGTAGCACGAGGATTCTTGATCGAAAGTCAGGAAGCTACCTGGTTGTACGGAACTGCGTCGGAACATTCGGTATATTACCAATACAACTTTAACACTGCGAAGAATGTGTTCGCAGGCCTACTTCAGACAGAATCGCCCTACTATCAACCCAATCCTAAGCCACCGGCACCATTCACGAATATCAAAAAGATGGCGGGTGATCCCGATTATGCGTGCGCTGCGAACGACGAGTTTAGCGGATGCGACGAATCTTGGGCTGTTATTATTCGGCGTTCTGGAAGCATCATGATCGGTGGAGCGGGTCTTTACTCTTGGTTTTCGAGTTACACTCAATCTTGCAGTGAGTTACTTCCGACATCTGTCGTGAATTGACACCAACATTATCACAGTCGACTCGCAAACATGTCAAAAAGCCCTTGTCCTTTTGAAAGAGAACTTCTCGGGGATACGATTCAATAATCTGATCACCATTGGGGCCAAGTACATGTTGGTCCAAGACGGAAAGGGTATCAAAGCAACGGATAATCTGAACGTGAACTCACACCCTTACTGGTCACAAATATCTGTTTACGATGTGAGCGCAACGGGCGTGGGCGACGACCTTGGTCAAGCGATCTGGATAGATCCCAAAATCTGGGATCAGGCTACTCCGTCCTTCTCCTGTTCTCCTCCCTGCACGGTCATGATCCCACCTTGGACATCAGCTACGCGGACAATAGATTATCCATTGCTGACTGTGAGTGACGCTTCAGGCTGGACCAGTACCATCACCAAAGCACCTTTGACCTTGACCGAATTGATGTTCAAACCGGTGACAATCACTGCCAATACCGCCAAGAAACGGGGTGTCTCTCAAGGATTCGGTTCATTTTTGCCCGTACCGGCAACGACACCCTACTGGCCAGCTGTCACCTATACTGGGCCTGACGGATCTCATACCGTGATCACTCCAACCGTCCCATTTCCACCACCACCTTCTCTGATCGGCGCAAAAGCTGCTCCTCCTGCCGATGGCGGCAGCTGGCCAGGCAAACGTTGGATCGTACCGGTTTCCGATCTGATCGACTCTCCGACCGTGGATCAGTGCTATTTCAACGACTTCAGCTGTCTCCCGACGCCTTGGGAAATGGGCGGTATGGGCGACGGCTGGTATCCCACTAACCCTGACTACGGTGACGACGATGACGACGATGACGGTGACGGATCCGA
Source organism: Erythroxylum mucronatum (assembly GCA_027563825.1). Classification (NCBI taxonomy): domain Eukaryota; kingdom Viridiplantae; phylum Streptophyta; class Magnoliopsida; order Malpighiales; family Erythroxylaceae; genus Erythroxylum; species Erythroxylum mucronatum. The sequence goes on from JAOSBP010182518.1 coordinate 54,217, forward strand.
CGAGGACCCACCGTACACCGAATGCCCCATGCCAACGCGCACGAGCACATCATCGACCACAACCACCACTCCAGATACACCGACGGTGACCATACCGACGCCCCTACCGGAGCAAAATGAGAAGCATTGCTACACCCGTGGTCGAAGTACCAATCACGAGAGCTTGGACAGTGCCATATCCTCTTTCTGCTCCAACATGAACGTCACCGACGGTACAGTCCTCGATGAAAACTATACTTACGCCAATGACTACCCATTCAGTGGTACCACCCTTCAAATGAAGATCAAAGTATCCTTGAAAATGAGGCCGAACTGTGTTTGGACCTTTACCAAGGACGAGTGCAAGCGTTATTTAGAATTACCGGTGGATGCATGCGACTGCAATGGAGTGAACGGGAAACATGGAGGGTACATTAAGAACAATTGTATGTTCTGGAACATTGATCCGAATACCGTTCTGTGAAACGGAAGCGGAGATGTTGGTTCTACGACCCGGATTTGTGCATTCTTAGAGTTTATTCTTAGTGCCAGCCGGCACTTGGACGTAGTTTGTACTGAATTGCTTTTCCAAAATGTTCTTTTTGTGCCGTGGCTTGCCTGATTTCGGATTTATCTGTAATCCCCGACCTCGGACGCAAGGCAACGGACACTCAATTCGCCCAATATCACCGATCTGCGGGGTGAAGCTATCGGTACTTCGAGACTATAAGATCACCTCGGCCTCGTTCCCAGTTCGAAACGTCATCATTCCCTCATCGTCGGACTCGCTCGATAACCTCGCCCAAACACCTTCAGCTCGGCATTTCCATCCCATAAATCATGTATCATGTACTGGCTGCCGGGGTCTCTCCCGAATGGCTCAAAACCGCGGCGGAACGGGGATGGCTGCTCGGAGCCCACGATCCAGTCAAGATACGTGATTCGGTGGAAAGGATGCGGGCGGACACACAGTCTCTAAAGAATACCACCTTCGAAGGACACTTACTCGATCCTGATGACCCCGAGAATTGGGAGAAGTTTGTCAAGCTTTTGAAAAGCAGGAAGTGGGATGTGCTCTCATACGGCGGAGGAGTGCGCCAAATCTCGCAACTCTCGGATCTCTTTACCGACATGATTCATCTGGCCATGACGGAACAGCATCAAGCCGTTATGCTATTTCCGCTCCTCCCAGAAGAAGTCATGCCAGCTCTGAAGAAATACTTTCCACAGGCGGACTAGCTGTTTCACTTCTACCGCTGAGCCAGCACTTCGAAGCTTTCGTTTGTCTCGGATGCTCTGTACCTTTTGTGCTGTCTGATTTCTGAATGAGCGATGGACCGGGATTACCTTCACACCCCGTTGTGACTTGATTGTTTCTCAATGGAAGATTGCTCCTTCATGCTCTACGCCTCTCACGATTCATCTGATCTGTCATCCGATCATTACAGAACATGAAATCTCTGGGCATGGAACCACTTTCCGAACATTGAATGCTACTTAACTTCGTTCATCATTTCAAGCGCTCAAACGCGATACTCCTTCCGTTCCTCCCATCTGATGTTATCGATAATTTCCAAGTCGTGTCCTTCACTTTCAAGATGATCAGCTGAGTGCACGGGAGGGCTGTCCTTCTCTACACAACATCCAGTTGTCTTCGCAAAGTGTAGCAGGACACATCCTCGCTCCGCGAAATGCGGAAATACTGTCTTGTATAACTGCTTTTGTTCCTCAATCCAAAGGTTTATCTTTTGCTGATGGACAATGCTTTCAGGTTCATGATCTCGGTAAGCATCGTTGCGGACACCAATAACAACCATTGATGTAGCTTTATCCTGTGTATATGAGCTGGGGAAAACGTAAGCTTGAGCTAGGTCGTAGATCAGACCAAATGTCAATTGTGGAAATAACGTGTCGCTTGGTGATCGATCAGCAGCTCCAAAGAGGATAATTTTCCGTTCCCCGAACGTTCCCAACATTCCAGAAACGTCGGTAAAGACTTGCAGCTGAGTCGTCGCCGGTCGGGATATTAGCATTCGACGCCAGCTTGCTTCCCGTCGCGCGTACGCCTGCAAGATCTTTGCATTCGGCTGCGACTTGGATGCCTCTGCACACCAGCGTGTTCTTCTGAAAGGGCCTAGAATGTTGTCATCCGCAGACTGCACAAGAAAGAAACCGAGAAAATGGTCCACCAGAAGCTCGTTCACTTGGACGACTCCGTCGTGCGTCTCCGAATGATCGGGCTCGAAGAAGAGCGCTTTCTGCAACATACTCGACTGCTTTATAGTGATTTGCCACAGCTTGCACACTCTTTGCGCTAAGAGAAGCTCATGTTGAGGAAGTTCAAGGAGGATGAGGTATAAAATGTCTGGCTGTAGCATGGAGTTTTGTTCGGAAGCCATGTTTTGTTCTGCAGTAACGAGAATCCTAGCAGGTAGAAACGATAAATACCTTTTTCGAAATGATACATAACAAAAGCTGGAGCCTGACAGGCAGCAAACTCAGGGCCGATCTCGTGACCAGGGTATTTCTGAACCTTGCTGCGGGGTTATGCTCGTGTTCGTCGGATTCTTGAGGAGATCGAGTACACCGTCAAAGTATAATTGAGTGTTGTGCGGAAACGAACGTTTATATACAATTCGAAGGCTGGATCTCAAGCGAGAAGAGTCTGCCAAGTCAAAATACATAGTCCATTTTACTAATTGCTTATCGAGGAATTAGCACGAGACTGCCGGCCCGGATGAAGTACGGTTCCCAGTTGTCCTCTATCAACACTAGTCATTCATCCATCTTCAGTCATTCTAGTTTCAGAAAGCGAACTCCCGCGTGAGCCAAGGCAATGATTGAAGGTAACGCAGTGTCTTTTACCTCGTATTACTTGCCGCTCTCATGTGATGGCCTTCGGATGCGTGCAACGATTGATCATGAAACCGCAGAATTGCGGGTGTCACCGGAGTACCGTCACGATACTGTACTGAGCTCACCTGTCCTTTGAAATTCCACCGAGATATCCCCATTTGCCGATGGCAGCACCAAATCGAATACAGTGTTCCACCCTGTGGACTCGAGCGGAACCTTGACAGTCCATGGCGTATATCCGCCGGCAACGGAGCCAGCCTTTGTCATTGGAACGTCTTGAATCTGAAGCCTTGGTATCACGCTACCGCGCTGGGGCACTTCGTGAGCGAGTCTCAACAATGGAGTACCAGACACACCGGAAGCTACACCTGCAAAGATTGAGAGAGTCATGTTGTTCCCCGTCACAGTAGTGTTCAACCAAGATTTTGTTTGTGAAAAGATCAATCTGTCCTGTACCTTGTAACCTCCAGTTGCAGCATTGTCAAATATCTGGGTATTCGTGTTTCCTGAAGCTTCAGAAGTGATCATTTGGACATCGAAGCACTTTATTCCAGCTTTGGTGTTCAGTTCTGTCGCGAATTCGAACCAAGTGAATTCTTCATTGAAGAATCCAATCGATTGACCGTTCTTCGCCCGTCCACGAAATGTTGGCAACATAATCCGTTTGCCATTGCGATCCATGATATTCAGGGTGACGCTTATAGCATCGGCATTGCGACCCGTCGCCGGTGAAGTACGAACACGGATGCGACCTTCGAAAGCGAGTTTTGTGGCCGCGGAGTTCAGTTCAAGTCGAGTGATATACGGCTTGATGTCGATCGGATCGATCGGTGCGCTCAAGTTGACATTCGACGGCACAGAGTCGATCATGCGACCCATTAGGCTCGCGCAGGTACTTCTGAACGTGCTTAGATTCGACAGAGATTTCATTGTTACATTTCGATCGGATGAGAAAATGCGCTTGTCGGAGTTTCTGGTGCTGTTGCGCCCAACAACAAGTGGGTTTGTCGTTTTGTTGGAGAGATACTCCGTGACTACGGCGTTGTCGAACGATTCGGTCGTACTGTCGAATTTCGGAAAATTTGAAGCAGAAGCCTTGCCACCCGTGATGTCTGGGAAATCGACACTGTGGACACCGCCCACCGTATGACCGCAGGCAGTGAGCGCAATCATTTCCTGTTGGCTAAAACCGGCATCAGTGAACCTTTGTCGAATTGTCTGTAGGCTGTTCTCGGGTTCCGGCACGCCAGATGGACCGGCCTGGGTTGCATCAACACGACCCGTTCTGTACGGTATTCTGGGACCGCCGCACGATGCCACTGCTGCGACCAAACCAAGAGCAATAAGGTCCGCCGTACTAGATCGAGGCGTTACGAAGCTGAGAAGTTCGTTGAGAGTGTTGTTGATAAAAGCACCCTTGTTCTCGGAACGTGACGATTCGAACATGACTGATGCATCCAATCCACCGGTCCCGAGCACTTTGTTGTGTGTCGCAAAATCGTGAAATGCAGTGCGAACCCATTCAGCGGAAGTTTGCTTGCCGACTTCATTCGATCCGAACGAGCAAGGTATAACCACTGCAAAATTCAGTCATAATCACATGTGCAAATCGATTTGACGCACGATCTGTGAAGCCCATACGTATGTAACCCGACTGTATCACCAACAGATCTTCCAAAAAATCCGATTTAGAAGGCCAGACATATGGTGACACGCTTGCGACAAAGTGCGGGAGCAGAACCAAAAGTAACATTGTCGTGCCCATCTTGGAAGCGTGCATAACATCTCATTCAGAGCGAGACAGAAGTTAACATCTGTATATTTATATTTGCCACTCCCTGTTCTAGCCGAGAAGTAGTACGAGCGATACGATCATTTCCACGAATCGGACGCGTCGGTACCGAAATTTTCGCTGGAGCGAGGGGTCTCGACGTGCTCTAGCTTGAACCCAACGATAGTATACGAGGGTTAGACTACTTCGCAGGAACATGATATAGAGATGAATATATTGGATGGCCGAACCTGTACGGAACAGGCCCACACATCCTCTTGTGGTTTTATCTCCAGCACTCGTCGCAGCTGTACGACCAGATAAGAATGCAGGGGAAAGCCCTCGAACCTATTTCACTCTCGAGCTCGGTATTGTGAGAGTGACAATTGGAAACGCTTGCTACTATAATCACTTCCGTCGCATGATTTGCATTTCAGTTCACCCTCATCATTTTCAATGATGGTGAGCGAAACGCAATCACCCTCTGCTGAGACGGGGTTTCGGTGAGATCACTTCGAGACGACTCTCGCTATCGCTTGCATTAGTTGTTGCCCATTGTAGGCTCAACCTATACGCCGATTGCCCCGTAAAGCAACGGATTACTTTTGAACCTGACGAGTGCGCTTGCTTTGAGGTGATCGTAAAAGAAGGGCCTGGTAGATACACAGCCGCATTTGCGACAAACATACTTGGGGCAGGCACTCTTCTAAAAGGTGATCAAGAGTATACTTACAAACACGATCAAAATGTAGTAAGGCGTGTACGTAACAAAGTGCAGTCTTGACCAAGAGAGCAAGCACGTCAATTACTCCCAAGGACTTCATGATCGTTGCGAATGTCATCAAGTAGTGTGTGGTAGTGCAAAGTTGTTCTTGCGAGACAAAAGTGCGAACGGAAATCTCGGAATTTTCTAGCGATCATTGTATGCCATACTTTACGACAGTGCCCCTGAGTCGCAGGTCAAAGACATACGGCAGGACAGCATCTGTAGGTGGGATATGCCGACGAGCGAGAGAGGCAGATGTCACCCACACATTATCTCTTTTCCATACCAGGATCCGAACTTAATCTTGAACGATGTGCACAAGGCATGATGATCGAAGTGCGTCATCCTCAACAAATGTGGTACTCTCTGCTAAACTGAGAGGCGAGAGTTACGGAAGATAAAGCAAGTTTACTTAGGTAGCTAGGGTCGGCAGCGGAGTTTTTGCAATTTTACTGGCGCTAGCAATGGATCTGGACTCCATTTCAATATCAGAAATCAGGAGTGCTCTGTATCTAGAAGAATTGCCGGGTACGATAACTGTGGCGGCTGTCGTCGTGCTGGTTGTTGAGGCTAAATTCCTTCTGGCGTCGGACGGAAGAGGGTAAGTATTCGCGTGAGAGTGCCTACCTCAGGTCACACAGGGCCTTCTCCACAGAGCGGTGGCGCGAATCCAAACACGGTCTACCAGCGATACAGCGGCTCCAGCTGCAGCAGTTGGAGGTTCTTTTTGTGAATCACACCGACAAGTTCGAGGAGACCCAGGACAGACCGTGCAGGATGATACGAGGAGGTGTAAGACCTAAAGTGATACTTAACGATAAGAAAATACTGAGCTTGGTCTTGCCAGTGCGTGTCAAGACTCGGGTCTTACGTATGCTAAACCATCAAACGAGTTTCAGAAGATGTGGAAGATCTTGTCGCATCTATTAGCGGTGAACCAGATCTCGGGTAAAAAGTCTAACGTTAGATCAGCTGCTTCCTGTCTCGAGTAAGTGACTGTTCGAGTCCTGCGACCACCTCCCAGAAGGAAAACTGTTGTACGACACTTTCATGCGTGCTTACCGGCATAGGGACATGCCCCGAGAAAGCCATAGATCAAGTCTACGAATTTTTTGCTGATCCGACCCACCGCTCAGAACTCGCCTCGCCAACAGACCAAGGGGTGATTCGAGATCATTCGTAGTGAACGAAGCCCATAGGTTGGATTAATTACTCGAAAATGCCGCGCAAACACAGTATTTGACTCGATTACTTGGTTAAGGAGGTATGTTCTTATTCTTGGAAATTCTCGGTACTCATTCGAAATTCATAGTGAGTCGGCCTATTGTTCACGGGGGATCACAAGAAGAGTACTTCACGTCCGAGGGTGCGGGATAAAGATATACGATATCGGTGACGATGAGATAATACCCTCTCTTTTCCTCTTTCTCTCGAAGTTTTGGCGGAAGTGGTAGCGGCGATACTGGTCGGGGGAACTTTTGTGTGCTTGCTAGTGTTGTTCTCCGTTAGGGTGAACGAGAGTGATATGAGAGCAAGACGATGCGGTCGTAGTGACGGCATCTTTAGCAAAAGTCATCTCGAACGCAAGCTTGCCTTGCCTTTGCCATAATACTGCAGCGGTTCCGACTGAGGGCTGAGCATTGGCTACTCAAGGCTTCAAGGTCGGGGCTGCGGGATCTACTAGCACCATGCCTACATAGATAATAAAGAGGGCAACTGAAGTCCCAATGCCTTCATAAGCCAAACAAAGTGATGGTATAATGATTTCCACGATTGGGAAACGTATTGAGTTGAAGACGACCAAAACGATCATAGCATACTCAGCTGTAGCAGAACAGGGAGGAACTATTTTGAAGGTACAGCTGAACTGCCCAACCCCATCCAAAATGTCTTGCAGACCTCGTCCAGTCAAAATCAGATAGCCATGTTGAGCATTCATTTAAGACTGTATGCAAATTTCGCAGAAGTACATTAAATGTTGATACACCATGTTCAAACTGTAAGCGTCCCTAAGATTACAACCCCCCTCTCTTCCTCCCTTATTCCCTTAGGAAGTGTTAACAAAAACATCTGTCCTCTCGCACCCTACAGGTGCCTCTGTACTATATTGTGGTTCCCCCCAACTCAACACCTTTACCTGCTCCTCTCCCTGTTCCCCTTGTATACTCGCATCGCAAGCGAAAAACGCATTCGCAGTTGCAGTCAAAGTATGATAAACCCTACCCGTGCCCTGATCAAAACTCCAAGCAGCCTCCCCAGTTTCTCCCCTTACGACTTTCACCGGCCCAACGTTCCCATAAGCATGTCCCACGTACGGAGCGGTCGCGCCCGCAAGGGTGGAGCCATCGGGTAAGAGGAAGGAAAGAGTCTGGATTGTGCCTTCGCCTTCTTGGGTGGAGAAGAGGGCTCGAGTCTGAGACCCCTGAGATGAAGAGGTCAGAAGGTAGGAACCTGTCGATGAATCAGACAGGAGGAGGGAGGCCGGAACGGTAGTGCCGTTTATTGTTCCGCCGATTGTAAAGGTCAAGGTTTTGTAGGCTGGGTATGCTGGAGGCGAGGAGGCGGATGACAGCGTGACTGGGGTGGCGAGGACAGAGGTGGTTGCTGTGAGGCTAGAAAGGAGAAGGGATCGGGTGCGCATCTTTGTGGTTTGGCGGCGTATGGTTGATGGGGAAGAGTTAAGAGCTGTGAGTGATTCTTGGGATACGGTCTTTAAGATTACCGCGTTTGCTTGTCGTTCTGTATCCCTTGTTGTAATGTTTTCAAATGAGGCTTATATATTAGAAGAACCGAGAGCTGTGACGTTGATTCTCGTGTTCCTCGGCTGACGAGCTGTCCTCAACCGGAGGGAACCAGCTACTTCTTTTGCCGTAATCCGAGCTCGCTACAAAAATATATCCCGTACGAGAAGAACATAAGGTCGTGTTCCATGCAAAAGCGAATGCGTGTGCCCTACCGAAACAAGTGCATGATCTGCGTATGCCAATAGTTTAGTTCTTTCGTATTCAGCTTTTGATACGTCATACCTTCCGGCATGAAGCCGCGGCCCTGAATGTCACACCACGTTTTACACGCCTTTTCTTCGGATCCATACCTGGAAAGTCGCTCTACCGTTGTCCAAATGAACACGTGGCTTGCCAAGTACTAGAGCCAAGTGTTCTCTTAACCATTCATTGCCTACCGCCAAGCTGCTTCGGCATCAATGGCGGTGCAACAGTAAACGTCACAGGCAATATGATTAATAATCAGATCACAATAATCCTACCTACTACGACATTGACTACATTCCAGTTTAACACGAAAGTACATGTCGAATGATCATGACGACAAATCATGAAAGTAACGGTCATACTACCGGCGGAGTATACCTCACGATGGCAAAGGTGCGATTTGTACTATTTTGAAGGGATGTTTGATGTTGCTTAAACGGGATTCATTACTCGAATTGCGAAAGCCGAACAAACGATCGCTACGCTTATTTATTTAAGTTCATAGGGACGGACTGCTCGAGCAGCGTTGGCATGTTGATCCCGTTGGGATAGTTTTGCGTAACCAACTCGAGTATTCCTTAATCTGATCACAGTCTGGTCAACTTCCATCGATTAGTCAAGCTGACGTTTGGTGGCGAGCACAATATCACAAGCCACGGGAAAACCCTACACAAAGAAGTGGTTTCGTCATCCAGCCTGTTTTCCGTTGCCTAGCAAGTTCGAAGTACTCACAAGATCGGCAATGGCATTCCGGCCATCGCTGTCCCAGGGAAGGTTGACACATTTTCTTAGTTGTGATCTAAGCGTGGTCAAGCTTATGCACAAAACAGGAAATGTCATGGTGGCCACGAGGGCGTTTGCCTTGTTCACATACGAGAGTCTTTTGCTAGGGTGCAGGAGATGAAGAATCAGACGTGATCGTGATGAAGCTTCAAGGAGACACTAGACAAAGTGTACTCTTCCTCGGACTCGTTTGTGAAAATTTCTGGAATAGACTCAACAACCCAAACTAAGCGTAGAAAATGTTGTGCCTAGTTCCTGTTTTTCTTGTCAGCCTTTGGAATACTTAGTCATATCTGTCAGGCAATCTTTGCTTATCTAGCAAATTCGCTGCAACCCGGTTTGAGATCTCTTGAACATCGACACATTGGCTAGGGCTTTTGGTCAGGCTAAGGCTCCGACCAGGGCCTTGGTTCTTTCCTCACACCTTACCGTCCGCGGGCAGAGAGATCCAGGCTCCTGTTCGCCGCATGGTCAGCAACGAGAGGCTACGAGTTGGACGTATGGAGAGAAAGTCGAGTATTCAAGGGTGAATTGTCAAAGCAAAAAGTGCAATTGGAAAAGCGGAAGGGGCATCGCCGTAGAGGAATGGGACATCGTAGTACAGTTGATGGATCTTTGCTAATGGACAGCCCATAATCGACTCAATGTGTAGGTCGCTGTGGAATGCGATACATTGTTCGTCTATAGTGTACCCAGCCACTGTTGTAGCAACGACAAATTCGCTAGCTGCACAGAAATCTAGGTAATGTTGACTACATTACTTGTTCGTAAAAGTCAGATCCAGTTTCGATGCTGTAAGATGAAGGCATATTGGAGAGGATAAGAATAAGGGCAAAGGCGAGATCAACATCTCGTACATAAGTTTACGACCAGTCTATAACTTGCAATGATGCTCGCAAATCACGGGCTTCTATATAGCTCCATTCGAACAATGTAACATCCTTGGCAAATATAAAAGTTACTCTAGTGTAAAGTCTCATCGTTCGAGTCGCTCCCCGTTAAGGGTCAATTCTGAGCAAGCTCAATTGGGTGAGTGGACCGGAATGGGGGAGAATCCGTGGGATGGTGTGTCGATGATAGCGGGTCTGGACGGTGATGCCATGCAATCTCGTCCTTTGGATGCGTTGGGTTCAAGCGAGGAGAATGTTGCTCCAGGCTTAGGCCTTCGTCGAAGCTGTTACACTCATTCTCGTTTTTGGCCAACTCTGGCTGCTTTCCTCCTGCTTCCTTCGTCGACGATGCCGCGAATCGCATGCACATCTTGACGTTAGCGGTCGATAGCGTTGGAACGTTGTGAGCTCGGTAATTGGGGTTGCAGCGCGTCGACAAGTTGCTCAAGCAAGAGGCAAACATTGTTAGAGATAAAAGCATGAAGAATTGCTGGAGAATGATCTCTTGGTATAGACGACTCAATAGGGTAGATAATGCTAGGAATCCAACGTCATGGAATATAGGCATGATTACATCAACAGAAATAATTAGGTTGTTGGTGAAATGGCAAACTTTTGAAAAAGCCGAAGGTCCATCCTCTTCGATTTGAACGAGTTCCATACGGCATTCTGAACGTTTCGACCGCTCGACCAGGGATGACTTCGAACGTCGGCGCGACCGGGGAGCGGGTGAGTTAACCGACACATCGGAACCTTGTCGTCGCGAAGTGCTGACGGAACCCTCAGTTCGTCCCCTTTCCTCAGTACGCAGCGGATGCCAAACTCATCCCGAAGGAGTACAAACCGGCACGGGATGCCCGTCTTCAGGCCGGCGTGAAATACATCGAGAAGAGCTGCAGCATCGAGGCGGCTTTCTGGCTTTGCTTCTCCGCCTGGGCCGGCGTGAAGAACGCGGACAAGGACGGCGCCGTCTCCGTCACCGATTACAACACGTACGCCGCTCGGGTTGCGGCGTTCCGCTGGACACCCGATTCCGCTCGCACGTTGCACCAGCTTTAACCAGGCCGCCGTGGACGGTTTGAAAAAGATCCCGGGTCTGTACCCGCGCGGCGATACCGATCCGGAGCTCCTCTTTGCGTGGGACGCCGTCGCGCGCAACGTTCCGCAGTTCGGCTTCTCGACCGGCCGCTTGCGTTACTGCCGCTGCGCGAAGTCCTGGGATAAGGCTCCCGAGCGACGCTCGTTTCTCCCGCTAGAACTGAGCGTGCTCTCGAGCGGCGAGAATCCGGATTGGAGCTTGCCGGTCGAGGTCTGCTCCACCTTCTTCCAGCCCAGGGCCCTGCTGGCGCCCGGTGGTGACGAACGGGTCGTGTGCCCCAGCTGCGGTCAGGGTGTCTTCACCGTCAACGTCGTCGTCGATCGCATGCCCCTCAATCTCGCCATCGAGTTGGTCGCCCGGAACGAGAAGTCCGACCTGACGGTGCTGAAGCGTCCGATCACCGTTCACTACTGCGACCGCTATCTGAACGACGCCCGGGTGACTTATAACCGTGTCCACGGCATCACCGGCAACACGTTGATACGGCCCGGATCCAGGTGCCATGCGACCTCCGTCACTTGCAGCGGCGGTATCGAGGGTGCGGCGTTCACGAAGGATTCTTTCGGTTCTCTGAAGAAGACCAACGGCTATGCCCCGTCTAGAAGACATTAGGTATGTGGAATGTTCCATGTCTTTCAGCATAAACATACAGCCTTACAGGCTTGTGAGTACATGTACCCATTGAAGTATTTGCAGAACGGACTACATCTTGAGCATCACCGGTTGACGGATCATTGGCTCGCTTACGTGAACCCCAAGCGTCAACCATGGGCGGATATCCCGACATTCCCGAGCTATTTCCACCAATTTGTGCAATCGAGCGTATTCATCCGCTGGAGCCAGACATGCCAGTCGTTATCTCGAGGAGAAGATGCGTCATGTTCGTAATGAGCACCGGCAATAGGCTTCTCAAATATTGCGTGACCTGTGGGTGATCGAACGAAGCCCTGAAACAGCCGAGACAAGATTTTCAGAACGGTCCGTTCACCTTTAACTTGAGAAGGACGCATTGCGGCATCGTGTTTTCGGTCCATATACCAAGTCGAATTTACATTACTGTTGATTACACATGTAGACCATCTCCTCCTACTTATGATCGAGTTCGAGTTCAAGCCGTGCCAAAGCTCATTCTGTCTATTTGATAATATGCAAGCAACTTTCATGGTAATAGCCGAAGGAAATCTTCGAAAAACCAATCTCTCTCGATGTCCTGGATTACTTCACACCTTTATGCTATAGAGCCTCGCTGTATCTATCACTGCAGATGGAAGTAGTGATGAACATAGCGGGTGTGACGACAGAAAAGTAAATTCTCTTTACCCAATTCATTGTAGCACGGTACGTCATCTATCTAAACCAAATATCCGATATCAGAAGGCATGCAAATCGCAGTTAATCCTTTATTCGCACAAAGTCGACGCAAAAGTATCATGGCCCCGACACCTCTCCGCTATGGATCGAAGCTCGAGCTACCGCTTGGACGATTCACCACCGCTCGACCAGACAGTTAACCGCAAGTAGCCACCGTCCCCTTCCTCCAGCTGGACATGCGTCACCCCGGCCCTCTTCTCCATCTCCCTCAAACTCGTAGGGTCAACGCTACCTCCATCATCTCCACCTGAAAACCCATGATACAGCAAAGCCAAAGGCGAAGACTTCCACACCGGCGGCCGTCCGGCCATCTTCTTCGACGGTCCCACAGCCCTGAGCGAAAACCCCAAGAACACCATCACCAAGCCTACTAGCGCAGCAGGATAGGCAACCCATCCCCACCTGATCCCGATGCAGCTCCTCTCCACCATCACAATCCCCCCAGCGGGGGTGGAATTGCCCGCAGCCCCGTTGCCTCTGATGTAATTCGTGAAGCCCGTGGAGATGTTCCCGAAGATGCCATCCACGGATCCAAAAGTGACGTCGCCGTATGCATAGAACGGTTGCAGGATCCCGGCGCCCGTGAACTTCGGGCTCGAGGAGTAACTCCCCTCGACCCCGAGGGTGCCTGCCAAAGTATTGACGAGGTAGCCTTCGATCGCCATGACGAGTGTGAGCGGGAAGGCGTACAGGCAGGAGTTCGAACCGGAGGTCTCGGCGGATTCGAGGTCGAAGTTGTAGGCCAGCCAGCGCTGGTTGGGGACGAAGCGGTAGCCTTGCTTCTGCAGGAGGGATGTCGAAGCTGGGCTGACGCAGCGGAGGTCCAGGAGGCCGAGCAGACGGTTGCCTGTGCCGATGCCCCAGTCGCTGGCCTGGTCGGTCTGGGTCTCCGAGGTCTGGAGACCCTGCACGTGCCCCGAGAATGTTTTGACGCATGGGAAGAGTCGGCATCGGGCGGCACCGTAACCCTGGCAGCCCCAATTCGTGGCATTGCCGGCGCAGGGTGGCCATGGTTGGCCCGTGAATTGGTCGGATTCCCCTCGTTGGCCGAACAAGAAGTCTATGGAGGTTGAATAGCCTGGCATATCAGGGACAAGCTGGAGAAAATCGGTCTGGCCCATGGCTATTGCTGTGAAATCGCCCGAGCTATCGTTTGTCACATAGGTTGAGAGACCGAAGTGCGGATTCGGTAAAAACGATGTTGTGTTTTTCAAGGTGCCGTTCCCGGAGTGGGAGAAGGTCACCAGATGCGAGACATCGGAGCAAGTGCTGCACCAGCCCACGGTGGAGTAACTATCCGTCCATGTGCAGTTTTCACTCGAGCAATCGAACCGAGGGAATGGATTTGGATTGTACACGCCCGAAAGGATCGCATTCTGGGCTGCAACAGTCAGGGTGCCGGAGGTCTCGTGAACAGCAAAAGCACTCGTATCGACAAGATTGGTGCGTGGGATGGCAGCCGATAAGCCAGATGCAGGTACACGACAATCTGAATAGTGGACAATCTGCTGGGCGAAAGGATCGACGGCGATGGACAAAACCGTCACCAAAGCACCGAGGGACGAAAGCCAATGAGATATTTTGAGCATCCAGAGCAGTACAATGGAGCCGACGGGTCCGCGACTTGCATTGTCGTAGGTGACAAGGTTGCCCAAAAGTCTGGTTCTGGACATGAACCAAGACCACTTGAGTTGCCCAAGACCATTGGAGGCTATCAAGAGCACACCCGATTTGATCGTTACAACGTAAATTGAAATGATGACGTTGATGGAGAGCCACCGTGGCCAGTCCGGAGAGGGTTTGTTTCTGAAAGCGAACAAAGTGACGATCAAGGCTACAAGAGTTACAATGGACATTATGGAGGCCATCAACTCTTGCCACCAGGCCCGCAGCACGCCCTCGTGAACCTGGATGGAACGTTTCTCCTCGATTTTGTCGTTGGATACTGTCGGAGGACTCTCGTCGATGCTTGTTTCGACGGAACCTGCATCGCCGTGAGGGGTAACTCCCGAGTCGAATGTGATGACTTCATCCGTGTTCAAAATTGGCAAGGCAGGATGATGTTGAATTTGTTCCGACTCACTGACTGGGGAGACAGGAGATGAATACGCAGCCTCCATGAAGATGCGGAGAGATGAGTTTGTTGCTGGAGAACACAAAACAGGCGATGGCGACCATTTTTGTATTCGTTCCCCATCTGTCAGCCTTTCAGGACGTCAGACCTTTGTATCAAGGCAGCGTACGCTAGAAATAAAAACAACATCGAAGAGCCTCAGCCTTGCTTCGACAATAATAGATACGACTTCGTCGATCAGTGGGGGAGGCCACTCTCAAAGGTTGGCTGGTTGGTTCCGTCATCTCGCAGCAACCAAAGGCTGGCCTGTACAGTGTATGCAGCAAAAGTCCATCCTATATACCTGCATCAAAATTACAGAAAAGCTCCGCAACGGACTCCAAGTCAACATAATCAAGTTTGAGCGATCACCCTTCCTTCGGTAACTAATAGATAAATTCTCCGAATGCGACGAGTAATGCTTCGGCAGCGCGACAAGCATCACCAACAGATCCGCGGAAGCAAAACTTATTCCGGCAAGGTCTCTTCTCGAAATCCTTACAAGTCAAATCAGAACGTGGATTTCGAATACATAACCTCGTCGCTTCACAAGAATCTCCGTCAATACAAGAGTAACAGTTCACCGCTTCCGTCGGCCCAATATCTTTGCGTGCCGCTCGCCGCAAGAACAAACATGGCGGACCGCCGACCCAACGCGGAAGGACAAGATGAAGCAGCTCCCCTCCCGAGTCTCAGAGTCCACCGGCCAAGCCTTATTGAACTTCCCCAGGGAGCGATGAACGCTCGTAAATCCACTCAGCACCAGCCAAGTTCAGCATACTTGTCGAGGACCGTTCCTCCATTCGTCTTCCATCACCCCTGTGCCTGCCAGCCATGCGCGAGCCGTCATCCTTCTTCCCCTCTTCTCGGTAGTCGACTCAAACATCCCTCCATCCATCGTCGGAGGCCCGCAAGGGGCCCTCGGGATCCTCGAACTCGGAAGTCGAATCACATTCTTTGAATTTCTGATCTCCAGGGACAGTAGCTGCCCTGTTCCGAAAATGCTTCATCCTGCAAGACCGGGGGCCCCGTCAAACTCGTTCCGTACAGGGTCGAAGATCTGTCAGACGGGAAAGTTGGTATTTGGCATGATGGGGGAGGTCTCTCGGGAATGCCGGGTCCGGGGGTGAAATTCGGTGAAAGATGCTTGATATTTGTACGGCGCTGGTGTAGGTCTAGGTAATCTTTCGGATGAACATGGGATTCGGCTTGCGGAGTACGTGCTTCAAGATAAAATGGTGTGGGCTTCGGGTGGGTTTCGGTCAATGGTCTTGGATGGGATTCTGTACCTTGGATTGAGATAATATGCCGCCTCACATTCGACATCTGAACTTTAATGAATTAGGACTTTAACTTATGTATAACATTGGAGGAACTTTAGTGAAGCTTCAAGAAACGTAAAGCTCCCGATCTGGTTACCACAACTTGAGTTATTGATATTTGCAAGTATAGGCTCCTGGATTTGGAAAATGGGATTCATCCGATACTTAGTATTTTCAACTTGACTCAACTGTGTTACAGAAATGCATCACCAACGTCCCGTAGTGATCACTCGCCTCGTTCAAATGATGCCAAGCTCGGAAAGTCGTACGGATTCCTTGCAATCCTCTCCAAGGCAACTGGTTCACCATGGTTGAGCTCCGGCCCTGCCTACGTTAGACGATTGAATTTCCTTCCCCTTATGTAGTAGTAAAGTTTTGGGAAGACTGGCAGGCAGAAGGTTACGACTCTGGCATTTACCTCAAGACTTTCCCAAATAGCTTGTCCTTGCATGTAAAAACTAGCGTCCGACGAAGTAGCCACTTTTAACTCGTAATACATAAGCATCGATGAAGAAATGCATGCCCTATGAGAAATGAGTGTAAATATCTTCGAAAGAAGCCGAATACTTCCGATAAGGGGACTTACAGTATACCTGTCGCGAAGACAGCGCCAACCCCGAACTTTTTAGCAATACTCATGTTCAGGCGGAATATAATGGGCAGAGGTACGATCAAAATTGACAGGTTGGAAATCATAACGAAGGCGCTGATCGTCTCATAACTTATCAAAAGTCCGCATCGCCCAGTAGCATAGAAGTTCCATAGTTTGGAGATCGGTGTACATTGGAAGATCGACATGATAATCGTCAGGGCGCAGAAGATGATGTTGGCACCTATACAAATCCAGCAGATTACCCATGCGCGCTTTCCTGCTTGTCTGGGTGCCAATATGCGTTTGATTTGGAATAGAATGGCCAATTTCACGACTGCTGCTGTAAGTCTGTAGAAAATAAGGAAGAAGTACCCTCTCTAGTTATCGATTAGTCGTGTTGGTAGCAGATCTAATCATCATGAGTCACCTGTTCAAGGCCCTTATATTCTCCCATCGTAATATTCCACATATGGTTCCCAGCTCCATGTTTGATAATAGTGGTTCCGAAGCCGGTAAGGCCCCAGACTGCGAACTGTTGTCGAGGTGTGAGCACTATTTCGTAGTTTTGCGTAATTTTGAAACTCACTTGTGACACGATGATAAGGTCTTGAGATTTATTAGAAATACAGAATAAAGCCGGACGAGGCTTACTTACAATCCTCAAGAACAAGGCCGTATGAGATGCACACTTGAGTGAAGACACGTGCGGCTAAGACTCCGGTCGAAAATATGACAAGGATAAAGATACCAGCAATCAGGCCCATCTGTTGCGGCGTGCTACGTCCAAGTTGGAACTCCTCGTCAGATATGGGAACACCAGCCGGTCCGGCCAAGAGATGGAGTACATTCCCCTCTGGAAGTGACTTCAAATGATCGGCCATAAATACAACGATTTGGGTAGCTATCTTAAGGCCTGGAAAACAGGTGATGGTGAAGTAGACGAAGTGCAAATCTGAGGTCATGTTCAAGCATATCTGTCTTTAAGATGAATGTGATCGTCGCAAGTCATGGCGACAATCCAACGAAGGCGGGATAAAAACCAACCGATGTACCTGCAAGAGACGTTTCGGATTCGCAGCAGCAATTATCCATATTCGATCAAGATCTCACAACCTCAAAAATAAACAGGAAGCTCTGCGAGCTCTCGGTATCCGAGCCCCGACAAACAGCAACGCTTCTGGCGGGGACTTGGAGGGGTTTTGCGGAAGACTTCGCATTGAATATCGAGCTACAACATCAACTCCACGACTCGAACACAGACTCTGCTGGCTACATAAGGTAATGCCTAGATTAGTTAATCTATACATGTATTTTGGCTCAGAAAGCATGGATATTTATGCAGAAACAACACATAATGCCTTCACAGCGTCTGTATACCATTCGACAGGCCATGTATGGATTGAGAGGTACTGTAGTGCACAGCCCCCAACCTGATAGATTGTGAAGCAAAGCCCCGCATCTCCAACCACATTCCCCCAAGGCAATCGCCCGCCAGCCCCAAACAATTTTCGGTCTCGAACACTTTATTGTTAGGTCTGTTGGCCCAGACTCAAACTCTATAATCGGAGGTTCTTCATGTGGGCTATTTTCCTCTACAGCCTTTTAACCGAAACCCTTCTTCGTCCTTTCCTACAACTACATCATCCGATCACGACAATAGTCCTATAAATGTCTCGATTCGCGCACCGCCAACAGAAGAGCACGAGCGCTGCTTCCATCAACCCAGCCCGCTTAAATCGCAACCAATGACGAACTATAGGCGTGCAGCTTCGTCCTAGCAGCCATCGAAGGGATTACTTACCAACCTAATAGATAGGCGAAATTCCGACCGCGATCGGCCTATCCTATAGTTAGCATTGGCTGAACCATCCACCCCATCGATGACGTTAACTTAGATTCCTATTGTCTGCTGAGTCCGTCGCGACGCTTGATCGATGGCGTATCTAGCCGTGACGTATAAGTATCAATATTCCGTAAACAGCATCTGCTCGTGTCTAAGTCACTGACCGCTACAATGTCGTTCCAGACAGCTGGGACAAGGACCAAACGGTCAAAGGGTTCATGACGAGAATGCAGCTTACTCTCTTATCCAGCTATCGGAATATGTGGGCATGGAAAAGGCAGTGCGCTCTTTCGCTACTTCGGTAGCTCTCGTTGAGCCAGATGTGAAGGACTACGAGGTTAGGGTTAGGGTTAGGGTTAGGGTTAGGGTTAGGGTTAGGGTTAGGGTTAGGGTT
>JAOSBP010182543.1:0-14534 GCA_027563825.1 Erythroxylum mucronatum
AAAGCAATAAACCCTAACTCAGAAGTTCATAACAATGTAGTTAAATGTGACAATGTAAACTACTAATCCAAACAACATATTAAATGCCCAACATTTGATTAAACTATAGTCAAGTAGCTTCACTACAAGTTACAAATCCTAGACTTAGGCATTCATAAATCATAACTAAATTACGAATTAAGCTACTTCCCTTTGAAGCTCCGTAAACTCTAGCCGTCACTATATCTTTAAGAGATAAGAAATGCCTAACCAAGCATTGCAACCGGAAGCTTCACAACTCGGAACGAATCCAAGCTACCCATGGTGGAAATCGGCGAAGGAAATGGGAGATAAAATCTATGTGAAAATTGTCCCCAGGGAACCCTGGGTGGTGAGGTCGTTAATTCTTTTTTTTTCTCTTTGCCCGTCTGTCTTTTCTCGAATGAATGATCTCCTCCCTTTAGCCGATGGAATATTGATGTATATATATATGTCAGCACTCTCCACTCGTCCAAAAATAGGTTTCTTCTCAAATTGGGTTGCTGGGTTAGGTGCGCACAGTATGAGAATTTTTCACTTTTAGTTCGGGTGCCCGACTGTTCGCCATGGCTACAGGCAAGATGCGCCGCGACGTAAGCTTTCTAGATCCTTCTCCGCGGCGAAATAATTAATTTATGCCGCAACGAACTTTTCCTTCATGGCGCGCCGCGACGGGGTAATTAACTTTCACCGCGGTGAATCACTAACTTCGCCGCGGCACAAGTCATCTCACAGCTTCTATTTCTTTGTTCCACTTTGGTTATACTCTTCTTGAGTTGGCTCTGCTCCCCTTCAAATTTGCAATGAAAAGTAAAAATTTGTAATATCAATTGTCCTACAATTTAAGAGAGTGCAATTGTTAATTAATTGTGACAATTTGACCCTCAAATCACATTAATTCAAAACAGGTACTCTTGGGTCAAATTAAGCACAATATCCAACAAAAGAGCCGAAAAGTATAACAAAAACTATGAAAATGTCAATAAATAATATAACAAACTTGGGTTCAATTACCTTTCCTCTTAGAAAGAATGGGCATCCTGATGGCATCATCATTAGTTCCATTTATCTTAAAAGTATAGCAGATCTTTAGAAAGTTAGAGATGTCCGTGTTAGGATCTTTGTTCTAGAGTCCATTGAACAGGACTGATTGTTGCACTAGTTGGATGATGCTCAGCTTGACCTCGAAGTTGGTCGCTAGGGCAATTATTCTCACAATACTAGGTTGCACATTAGTTAAGTTTGGCCTTGCGCAGTTGAACATGGATCTGTTGACGATTTCTTCATGTTTTCTACATCTCTGGATCAATATCGCCCTTTCCGAATGATCTCTATATCTATAATCGCCTCTGTAATTCTGCTATTCTATTTTGCCTCCTCTCACTTCATTAATTTTATAGTAATTTTTAAGGTTTTTAAGAGATATAAAATCTGATATACCGACGTATACTAGATCTTGTATACTCCAAAATCTCAATAATTGCAAATCTACACAGGCTGAGAGACTTACATAGCTATAGACATGGCCGTGTATCCTTTATTTGCTTTAAATCTTTGTTTATGCTATGTTTTCATCCGAATTTTTCTTCTTTTAGTTTATGAAGACAATTATAATTTATAAATGCCCTTGGATTGAATAAAATACCAAATATGCAATAAAAGCCTAAAATATCAAATATGAGTGTAAATTAGTGTTAAAAATAGAAGTAAGAGCTATCTTACATTTTATATGAAATGTTCAAGGGTATGTTAAACGGAGCAATAGGTATTAATTACCATACATTCAATTGCAGCAATGATACAATTTTAGTTAACTAAAAATTATTAGATATTTTTCATTACTCGAGTAGATAAATTTCAAATTCAAACGAAATGAATGAAGAGCAATGAGAGCGACCAAATACTCCCCTTTTCCCGCTCTTATGGTCTTCTAAACGCCTCCCAGTCTTCCGCCACCGATAGTTCTCGCAGATGTTCACATAAAAGTTCAAGGTAGGTCATCTTTATCTTCTAAAATTGCTTAATCAATTCAAGTAAGTTGAATTAGAAGAGCTAGGGTTTTCTAATTTGCGTTAAAATTATCTCATGTTTTTCTGTTTTACAACTGCAGATGGAGGCTCTATACACCCAAGGTCTACGATAAGTACAATGCTTTTAAGGTCTCTCGTTCATTCGATAATGTCTAAGAAGCAAACAAGTCTTAGGATACACACGTCTCTGTTACACAATGTTGTCTTAGTTGATGTTTGCTACCTTGACTTTTCAGAAAAAGAAGTTCTCCGAGTTGGATGAGATTAATGAAGATCAAGAAGTCAAGTTTTTGAATTATGTCTCTGGTAAGCTCATTTCTTCATCCCAACCAAAAGTCTTGTTGTAGCAATATGAGAAATTAAGTTCAAAAGCCCTTTTCTGGTACAAATTGTATGGATATAACCCAAGTTAGTTGTCTCTTTGTAAGTGTAATTGTATATATATCATTCAATGGCAGCTGCAGAAGAGCTGATAGGGCACTTGAGAGATGAAAATGACAGGTTGTGCACAAAACTGAATGATCTGAGAAGTGAAGTTGCTTCAGTCAGGCATGCATTATGGATTTCCTTTATGGATTTACCTTATCATTAACGCAAATTTTAATTCGCCTGATTAACAGAAGCCCATAACTTAATGTGATTCACTTTGCTTGCAGATGCAACAATGATGAACGATGTACAGAGTACCACAACTTGTTAACTGAAGAGAAACAAAAGAGTAAGCATATTACGGCCTTTGATAGATAATTTAATATCATAATTCCTTTTATTCTGATTTTGTTTAAGTATAATTGTTTTTCCATGTCTCTTTGTCTCAATATTTGGATTTTTGTTGAGAAGCATATTTCTTGTGCATATTTTTGGATTTTATATTTCTTCATATTTATTTTTAAATTGTTTTATTGGTTGTATCACGTTGATATGTCAACTGAGTTATCATTTGTAACAGACAAGAAGCTTTCTGAAGAAGCTGAGAGGCTTCAAAAATTGCTTCAAGATGGGCATTCTTACAAATTGAAGAATAGTAGAAGTGAAAACCTACAGTTGAATGTGCATGAATCTTCTCAAGATATAACAGGGGCGGAGTCTCGAGGCTCAGTGAGACGAAGAACAAGAAAGCGTAGCCGAGCTGAAGCTTGGACAGGTGTAGGCTCAGTTTCTCCCCCTGGCAATCATCAATATGATACGTTGATTGTAGAATCAGCAAAAATCTCATCCAAGGAAGCATGTCTCCATGAGGATCTTTGCAAAGATCAGCAAGTATGTGTCAAGATCTGATGGTTTTAGAGCAAAAAGTTTGAGCTTCCTACTTCTCATCTCTGACTATTTTAGTATGATTTTGCAGCCAGAATCCTGTATGGGAATATCAGGTAGGTTTAAGTTGTCATGTTCTCCATCTTCTCATATGACAAGTACATATAAAAAGTTTCATGCTTTTCCGGTGTAGGTGGTGCTAAAAATGACACTTGTTCTTCCAACTGCCAGTTTCAAGCTCTTCTTGAGTACTTAATAGGCATGAAATTATCTGCTGTTAATCAAACTGAAGGAATTTGCATCTCAGCTCTGCATCAATCAAGCGGTAATTCATACACGGATTCCTCATAAGGTTGAAAACAGAACTTGAATTGGTAAAACTATAGCAAGCAGATGGAAATTTTGTCAAGCTATTCAACCTCTTCTTGTGGTTGCAGTGTAACTATATTAAGCACAATTATTTGAAAACTTTTCATGTGATTGTTGGGCATACAATTGTTTCCTTTTTGACTTATATATGTTTTAAAAAAATGCTTCAAAAGCTAAAGCATCAAGCATGGCCTTGATTTTCTCTTTCACTGTCATGACTTTATGTATATCAATACTAAGGACACTTAATTTCATTATACCTTCTATTTACTAGTTTCTGATTAAGATTGAATTTAGCATAAGCTATACCTTTTATCCGTTGGTCAATTTTTGGCCAACTACTGAAGTTTAAATTCAAATTTCCTAAACTATTTTCTAGGCTTAGTTTTAGCAATTGTGATGTGCTTTCTAATTCTGATGCCACTCATCTTTTGGACTGTTAACAGATTATGCATTCAGTCTAACATGGGTAAAGAAGGTAGCTGGAGAGGAACCAGAGCTGCTATATCGTGTTTCAACGTTGGGAACTTTTGAGAGGATAGCGCCGGAGTGGATGAGATCAGATTTGATGTTCAGCATGAGCATGTGTCCAATCTTCTTTGAAAGGATAGCACGTGTGATCAAGCTGCATCGTTGATGTTTCTGATGGCAGGATTGATGAGTTTTGGATTGATTTGTTTTTGAGTTTGGGGTTGATTTGTTTTAGGCTGGAAAAAGGAAGGGTAAAGGTTACCGCAATTTCAACAGGTTTGGTAAACGTGTGGATTTTATTTTCAATTTATGGGAAAAGCCGAGACAAAATTGGCCAGCAAGTCCTTGACGAAGTTTGTAGGATTTTCTGCACGCTGTCCAGTGATATAAGATACAAACTGATTGGATAAGTGGTCGTTGAGTTATGATCAAAACAGTGCCAGAAGGTCAGATTCAGGCGTTGCTTGAAAATGGTTGAGAAAAGATGAAAGTTTTTGGAGAAACTCACAAACCCAGATTTCGATAGTTTAGGAATACTAACAACCCTAAAAACACACAACAAATTGGAGCGAGAAAGTTATGATTGTATTTGTAATATATCTTAAATGTTCAAAACAAACACAAATGGGCCTATATATGGAAAGTTAATAAGAATTTGGGAAGCCACATTAAAATCGGCAACTCACAAATCCTAGACATTTTAAAACAGATCATAAACATAATTAAGCATTCGTTAAATAGTCTTTAAACAGAATAGCAAATTTTAAAAAATGGCAACTTTAAATGAAAATAAAAACGGAAAGTAGTAAACATAGTCTGAAAATTGTTTAAGTGAATTTTCAGACTTTTTATCTAATGAGACAACACCCAAGCTCGGTTTTGAGCTTCTCCATAGGTTGGATGAGCATGTTTGATGAGCCTTCTTGGGCTGGTTCGTTAGCTGCATCTTCTTCAAGTATGAGCAAGGCTTTTACAAAATCAAATGACTTGACATGGATATGAACTTGCATGATAAAACTCAAATCAATGTAGTCGTCAAATTCTTCTTCTTTAGCCGGCTGATTCACTTGATCTTCACTAAATTCCATGCTTGCTAAATCTTCAAGGGCCTTAGCTGATGGCCCACCATCATTCTCCCCTTCTTGGAATGGATCTGCATTCAGCTCCTCATCTTGCTCCCCTTCTTGGAAATCTTCATCTTTGGCTAGGCTGGTAGCTTCTTCGATGAATGGGCTTAAATCTTTGATATTGAAAGTATTGGATATTCCATATTCTTTGGGCAGATTGATCGTGTAGGCGTTTGCTTCAATTTTCTTTAAGACTTTGTAAGGACCTTTAGCTCTATTACTAAGCTTATTTTTTCTTTTGCTTGGGAACTTCTCTTTTCGTAAATGTACTTACACTAAGTTACCCTCCTTAAACTCTACAACCCTCCTAAATTTTGCTTGTCTCTTATAATCCTCATTGTGTTTTAGAATATTCTCTTTTTCCCTCCTATGTAACTCAACTATTTCTGTTGCTCTAGATTTTCCTTTAACAATATGAGGCCCACTAGGCACAATTGGTGACAAATCTAAAGGACTCAACGGGTTGGCTCCGTAAACTAACTCAAATGGGCTGAATTGTGTGGTTTTAGACTTGGATGAATTGTAGGCAAACTTGGCTTGAGGTAAAAATTGGTTGCAATTTTTTGTTTTCCCTCCTAAAAGACTTCTAAGAATGTTTCCAAGACTTCTATTAACTACCTCGGTTTGACCATCTATTTGAGGGTGAAATGACGTACTAAACTTTAATTGTATTCCTAATCTACCTCATAACACTCTCCAAAAATGACTCAAAAATTTGACATCCCTATCACTCACAATTGACCTAAGCAGCCCATGTAATCTGATCACATCCCTAAAATACAACTCCATGACATGTGAAGCATCCATAGTCTTAGTACAAGAATAAAATGGGCTATTTTAGAAAAACGGTCAACAACTACCATAATAGAATCAAACCCCCTTCTAGTCCTAGGTAACCCCAAAATAAAATCCATACTTACATCCTCTCATGGCTTGTTAGGAACTGGAAGTGGAGTGTATGGACCGGTTGGTTGTGAAGTCATCTTTGCACGTTGACAAGTATTGCAAGCTTGAACTAGTCTCACCACATCCCCGTACAACTTGGGCCAATAGAAGCTTGATTGGGCTAAGTCATATGTTTTGTCACGGCCAAAATGCCCAGCCAAACCTCCTCCATGAACTTCCCTCAAAATGGTTTCTCTAAGTGAACGTCTTGGAACGCAACAAGAATTTCCCTTGAAAAGAAAGCCATTATGTTTAACAAAATCTCCATGTGCTCTTCGGCCACATTGCTTTCATATCTCTCCAAAATCAACATCACTTTCATACAAAGCCTTTATATCATCAAAACCAACAACTTGAGCTTGCAAAGAATGCAACAAAACATGCCTTCTAGAAAGCGAATCTGCAACTACATTTTTAGCACCAGGTTTGTGTTTCAACACGAAATCAAATGTTTGGAGATATTCCACTCATGCAACATGCTTCTTATTCAAACGTGTCTGACTTTGAACATACTTCAAAGCTTCATGATCAATAAACAATACAAAAGGGGTGGCCAACAAATAATGACTCTAATATTTCAAAGCTCTCACCAAAGCATAAAATTCCAGGTTAGTGGATTATGATCTAACTATTAGGCCTAGCCATTGACTTCGGGCCGAGCTAGGCTCAGAGTTGTCATGCCTAATCTTTACATAGTAGATTATGATCTAACTATGTATATGGACGACAATGGGCAGGCTCATGAGTCCAAATTCAGGTGTTTTTAATAAATCGATCTATGAGTTGGGCCACCTAGACATGAACTTAATTAAAAAAAACATTATTTTATACTTCTAATTTTTAAAAAATATTTTTAAAAAAATTGTTCCATTGATCAATCTATTGACATCCTAATTATGTTATTGTAATGCTCATTTTGTCGTAGTTTTTATCTTTTTTGAATATTAGAAAAAGAAAGAAGTGAAACATCTGGCAGGAAGATTTTATGAACTTTCTTGCAAATAAAATGAGAGAGGGAAATTTTTTAATTTAATCAAAAATTCAAATTCAAATTTTAAAATTGAGAATTATTTAAGGAATTAATATTTTAACTCAAATTTTAATAAAATTTTGGAATGAATCGGATTCATTATTGTAATTCCTACATAAACATTATCCATTTAAGCATAGCAATGTTTGTCCAATTTAGTTATTTCTATTTATTCAGAAATTACAATAATATTTTAAGAAGTTCACTTTTACTTAAATGATATAAAATAATTCAATTTATATCACAATAACATATTAGTTATTTAACAAAAAAACTTTAAAATATATTAATTTTATTATTAATTGATATTTAATTTTGAACCCAAAAAAATAAATAAAGGAATGCGGATAGAAGACCAAACTTGAAAGTTGAAATCTTTAATTGACCGCCGCTGTGTAATTTTCAAATCCGACCACCACCTGACGCCACACATTGTCTTTTATCGGCCGGCAATCACCTATCGAACCCAACAACCATAGCTAATGCTCATCTGGGTCAGCGTCTTTCTCCCTTTTTGGCTTCTTTTTTAATTAAAGTTCTTATCTTGCCCTCCATCGATTGTTCCTTTACTCATTTTCTAGTTTTGTGGATTAGTTTAGCGCAGATTACTGGTCGGCCACTCTTAGCTCTCTCTGTATATTCTCGTTGTTTTAATTTGGATATGCTTAGTGCAATGTGAACGCAAGTTTTGAAGCTTTCATCTTTTTATTCCTTTTTCGTTTTCTGTTGTCGACTTTTTCTGAATGGGTTATATTTTGGAGAATTAGTGCACTTGGGATGGTAAATGGAAACTTAATTGGATGCTGATATGATAAAGACATCGAGTTTATGAACTTTTAATGGAAAATTAGAAGGACCAAATGGTTTATATGGCAAGTGTCTGTTTGTGTTATGGGCAATCCAAAATGTTGGGTTCGGAGTTTTGTAATCACCTACTGAGTACGTGAGATTTATGTTGTATTTGTTTTGTTGCTTTCTTGTGTAGGTTGGTATACTGTATTGAAATTCCGTGAAAAGCCAATGAGTGATATAATTGTCAGAGTAGACCCCCCTGGGACCGAAGCAAAGATTAGTAGTGATGCTGCTAGAATTGCAGAGCTCAAGGTTTGGCTCTCCTCTCAATTTGATGCAGCAGGAAAAGATGTTCCAGAGTTTGAATACACTCCTCGCAGCATTGCTCATTTATACAATTTAGCAACTGTCTCTCAGGCTAAGACACAAGCTGCTGTTATTGTTGCCAATGATTTCCGCCAGAAAGCTGCTGAATATCGTGCACAAGGTCTTGGGGATTTTCTGTTTGTTTCGATTTATTGCATAGGCATGCTATATTCTAGTGAAGTGCCATGATTTGTGCTCATGCAAACAGAAACATTTCGTACTTGTAGGCTCTATTTATTTCTTAAAAGAACCTTTAATTCTTTTCTGAGAATTTGCATTTCTTGTTCACAGATTGAGGATTTTTGTATTTCTGTGTAGCTGCAAGGATTAGGGAGATATTAGAGCATGCAGGACTGTCACGGGAGAGTTTGCCCTCAAATGTCGTTGTATCATCTCAAGTTCTTGCAAATGTGGCAAATTTATTGAATATCAGGGACACTGAGCTGAGTAGGTAAGATGTCATTCTACGTTCTATATTTTATTTCAGTTCCTTCATTTAATTGTTCCCATATTACGTTGGAGATATGCATATAGTTTTCTTGTAGCGATGGGTGATATTTCGCTACAAAAGACTGGAGTTGAGGAAAAGAGGGCTAAAGTACAAAAGGAGTCGAAGATTCTTCTTGATTACACCCGTAAGGCAATAGCAAGGCTTACTTATTTAAAAAGGTAACTTTTATGATTTTAGCTTTGCACTCTTTGACAAGAACATTTTAAATTGTCTCAATGCTCAATCATATTTATTTTGCTTCTCTTGAATCATACGTTTTCATGGCACTCTGTATATGTTCTTTTAGAACACTGGCGCAGTTGGAGGATGATGTGGCTCCTTGTGAGCCTCAGATGGAAAACTGGAGAACTAATTTGGCAGTTATGTCATCAAAGGAGAGACAATATTTCCAACAGTATTCAAACTACAAGGTATAGAAGAATCAGGATTTAGTTCTTTTGTGAAAAGGAGAGAAAGCTGGTCAAACAATCATTTCCTATCTGTCAGTAAGATTCTTCAGAATGCATAAGTTAATGTGATCCCATTCAATCAAATTGTCAGCATCTCTATGATTTTCTAGTTAAAAGAGTTTTAGCTGAGATGAGGTTTCTTTTCTTGCTTTTACTCGTTTCATGTGACAAAATTTGTTTGGAAGATTTGTGCAAATTTTCTTTTTTAAATCAGTGAGAGAATGAAATTAATAATAAAGGAAAGTCAAGTATTTTCTTTCTTGACAATATGAGATTGACGAAACTACAGCCATTTCTTTGTTGCTTAGCTGCGTTATATTCTCATTGGAAGTTGTGTAATCCAGGCACTTCTTAATCGTGTGGGATACACTCCAGAGATTAATCACGGTGTACTGGTTGAGATGGCTGAGCATAGAAAGGATTTGGATAAGAAAACTAAACCCATTCTTGATACCTTAAGAAGTTACCAGGATTTGCCGCCGGTAATTTTGCATTCTAATCAACTTAGCATCATTATCATTTTGTGAATTGTCATACTAGTCTAAAAGAGGAAGACATACTGAATAGTTTTGCTGCTACAGGATAAGGCTTTAGCTGCTCTGGCTATTGAGGACAAGAAAAGGCAATATGCTGCTGCTGAGAAGTATCTTGAGGATGTGTTGCACTCAGCCCTTGCCACTGGAGATTAAGAGCCTTGAACATGAATCTTTTTTCTTGTTGCATGTGTTATACAGGTTCTATGTAGTTAAGTATTAGCTGGCTGAGGATGTATCTTCTGTCTGTAGAATTTACCTGTTTTGTGTGTTCTAAAGCTTCTGTTGCTAGTGAAGCAGAGAGAACATTGGATTCCTGTGTAAGCTTGTGAAACCTGGAATATGGAGACAATCTTTTGAACAATCTTGCTGATAACACAAAATCTGTAGTCCACAGTAGTATAATTCAACATGGATTTAATAGGGTTTTCCTCTTCTTTAATGTTGTTAATCTTATTCAAATAATAAAAAAAAACCGAAGAACTGTTTCAATCAAGTTGTAAACATGCTTCCTAATTTGAATGAATTTTCAATCTGATTACTGTTAAAAATTCACTACAAACACAAGAAACACTTGTCCCAAGGTCTAATAGTTGTGGAAGGAGCCATGAAATTACAAAAATCCTGGTTAATTAAGGGCCTAATAGTCACTCATCTTGGCCAAGTTTACCTGAACTACAAGTCTAATTTACGCAAATTCCAAAATAAGATAGATTGCAAAATTCTAATTACAGACATGTGTATTCAGAGAGTTGAAGATGTTCTAAAGCTAAACAGTTCTATCAGATGTATACAATGGCATATTTGAATCCACGGTTTTATACTCCGACACAAAGTTGGTAAAGAACGTAAGGAAAAACTGCCAATGCCAATGCCGGTGCCCGTGTCGATGTTGGTGCCGTCTCAGTGTTCTCTTTTCTTGTGAGACACCGCAGCAGCAATTCCGCCACCTACAGCGTTCTTTTACGCTGCGTTTGGTTGCTGTCCCTGGTTGCTAGAGACGGAACGAAACAGAAATTTTGAGACGGAACAGAACAGAAACTGGGGACAGTGAGGTGTTTGGTTATGGTGGACAGAACAGAGAAAACTGTCTCCGTCTCCTGTCCCCAATGTGTTTGGTTGCAGGGGACAAAACGCAAGAATAGTGCAAATGACGAATATGCCCCTGGTGCTTAATATGATTAGTAATATGTATTTCATTGGTACTTTTCTTATGAATGGTTTGTATCAGTAAAAAAATTAACTAATAATAATAGTAACAATTTTAAAATAATAACGAATAACAATAACAATAATTGTTTTTATTATTTTAATAACAAGAAAAATAATAACCAAACATAAAGAAGTGCAAACAATGTATAATAATAATAGTAATTTTAATAATAATAATAAAGACAAATTATGTAATAATAATAATAGTAATAATAATTAGACATAATAATAAAATTTATTAGCATAATAATAATAAAAATTATTAGCATAATTATAATAATAATAAAAACAAATTTTATTATTACAGTTAATAATAACAATAACTAATACAAAATTATTGTTAATAATAATCACAATAATAATAAGAAATCCAAATTTTATAATACATATAAAAATAAGAATAAGAATAATAATAATGAAAATAAGAAATATATTATAATAATATTGATAATAATAATTTTTTACCAATAATTATAATTATAATATTAATGATATTCAAAACAAAATTATGAACAATAGGGTCAACATACATGGAAATACATCATCTAACTATTCATATAATTAATTACATCATAGGTTCAACATACATTCATATAATTAATTACGTCATTGGTTCAACATACATTCATATAATACATCATTGGTTCATCATACATTAAGTCCTTAAAATTTATTAATAACGTTTTGAACCATAATTACCAACATTACGCCAATGACTATGAGTGAAAATGCTAGAGCCCATGCGATGTTTGACTGCAAAGTTGGAAGTTCGTGGACTTGTTCATTGGTTGTTCGTGCGACGGGAGTCGTCGTAGAGGAGGGTGCATTGGCGGTGGGGACAATGTCCACATTGCGTTGAGCCGGCCTATATGACCCTATGGCATAAGCAGTTTGTGCTTCATTCAATGTTCGAAACCCCTTGAAACGAGCATTCGAATATCCCTCAACAGCTAATTTCACATCATCCCAGTTGGTAAAAATACCAACTTGACGTCCAACAAAGACCACATAAAAATTGTATCGCCCTATATGTAAGTACCTGAAAATGAATCATATTATTATCATCCATACACGTAAAAAAATGACAAGTATTAAATAGTAAGTAAACCAACCATTCATTAAGTCCAAGATACTTGTTCAAACATACATCATTGAAGATATTATGTTTCTAGTTTCATCAAGATGCAAAATAATAAATTATACAGCAAGTCATATGTCATCATTTAAAAGGCTTCGAACATAAGCCTGTTTCATTTCTGGTGGTAAACTCCAGAAAATATTCATTAACTCACCATGCCTCCCGAATATCTTCCCAGCCCTGACAATGTCGTCAACGGAGAAGCCCAAATTCATAAGCTCTTCACCGAACTTAGCTGCATGCATTCCCGCAATGGCGTCCGCAATAACCCTAGCATTCTCTTTGCTTGTGTCAATGGCACGAGCAAATGATGCTTCAAGGCTTTCCAGCGCTTCACTATCCTACATCTTCCGTTTCCCTTTGTTTCATTGATGTCCCGCATTATTGGAGGAAGATGTGACAGAACCGAGGACATTGTCTGCAGTAGTCGGAGGAGGAGTTGTTTGCGGGGGTGGTTGATCTAAGGGGTCATCAAAAGTTGGTTCATCCATTGGTGCTTCGCTTTCTGTTTCACCCTCATCAGCAAGTCAACAGCTTGAGCAGCATTCTGAGTCCTTCCACCAGTAGCTCTGTCCCGGCCAAACACAAATTCAAGTCTTGGGTAAAGCGGGAATGGCTTGCCAGGAGTGTAATACTTGTTCGGGTGACTCTGGAATAAACATCAGAAAACTTCAGGACGAATGACATGTGATTATTCGGACAGGTCTAAAAACAATCAACAATAAGCACAGAATTACCCTCATCCATTCATCAAGGACTTGCTTGCTATTGACCTCAACGCATTGCTTTGACTCATTCCAACCAAAGCCACTACAGTTTAACATGTCAAAAGCCGTTTGAAATTTGTCTTTTAACCTCTTGTGCTTATTTTTCACATGTCTCCTGTCAATCCCACACTCAAAAAACTTCTCCACCATCTGACGAGCAAGAGATTGGAAAGTATCGGGCTTGAATTGGCCATTGCCTGCCCGCTGACCAGCTATCACAGCCTCCTCCATGAAGGCTACAAATGCATCTGTTTTACTGTCTGTCCAAATTCTCGACATTGCAGCTACACCACGCCATGCCAAGAACCCGACAACGTTCCAAACCATTCAACAGATGTTTTTAGACATATGTATCAATTGATAGCAATTTGCAAATTAAAGAAGACAATATTGAATTTGCTGTAACATGCTACTAACTATCAAAAACACATCCGTAATAGAAATGTAATTGTCTTAGCATATTCAGTTTCATTCAATGTCAACAATAGAAGAAGAGATGAAAACAATCCATCAATTCAGTTACAATTAAAAGCCAACTGAAATGAATCTCGCAACTCACTAATCTACAAACTCACACTCTAAAAGGAAGTTCACATTTTAATTGTTGCTTCTCTAGTCATCAAACATGTTCGTCGCTAATTCCTCTCTCCATTGACTCCATTCATCACTTGTCGCAACACGATCAACTATTTTAGGCAAGGAAGCATCTTCCCCAATTGGCATATCCTCGGCTTCAAGAGGAGTACTCTCTGCTGGATCTTCTGCCACATGCAACCTAATAAAGTTGTGCAGAAGGGTGCACGCAAGTATTATGTGCACATGAGTGGTTGCTGAATAAAAAGATGGAGTTCTTAGGATTTTCCATCTTTTTTTTAAGTAGCCCAAATGCATGTTCAATTACATTCCTAGCAGATGAGTGTCTCTTATTATAGAGCTCCTCTCAGTTTTTAGGTGCCCTTCCATCTCTTGCCCACTCTTGGATGTGATATCTTGTGCCTCTAAAAGGTGCAAGAAAACCAGGATCGTTGGTATAGCCAGCATCTACTAAGTAGTAATTACCTATACACAAAATGACACTATTACCATTGTGCAAATTTAGCATCAAACATGTGTGCAAAGTTTGGAAGTTGGGTATAATTCAGAGGTTACATACCCCTTGGCACTTGAAGCCCATGGTGCCTTGTTATAGCATCATGCAGAACCCTAGAATCCGATGTTAATCCCTCCCATCCCGCAAGAACATGAACAAAGTTTAAGCTCTTATCACAGACTCCTAACACATTTGTGCATATTCTCCCTTTCCGACCTCTGTATCTTGGTTTCTCTGTTTGGGGAACCGCAATGTCAATGTAGGTCCCATCTAGGGCACCAAGGCAACCCTTTCAACAAAAATCCAGGAACACAAAGTTATATCATTAAGTATTTACAATACTAATATTAGACACTTTGTTGTAGCTATGAAAGTTTACTAACCTTAAACCATTTCCATCTAGGGTCTGTGCAATCATCTGGAATTGGTATG
>JAOSBP010182571.1:0-14533 GCA_027563825.1 Erythroxylum mucronatum
ATGTAGTGGGACAGAACTTACATCGGTGTGCTGGATAGTCTCGTAATTGATGACAAATGGCATACTTCCATGCTTCTGATAATTGATCAAAAATGCCATCCATATGTGTAAAAGGTTGACTGAATGTTTGAACAATTTGAACTGCTTCAGGACTGAGAGTTGCTTTGTATGCGGAGAGCATGATCATCTGAGGTCCTTTGTAGTTAATCTTAAGCGTTGATTTGTGGTTGAGTCTGTTGCATTGATTGAATACTTCTTTAAGACAATTGAGATTGAGCTTGTTGATAGTGTCCCAATGAAATTCATATTTTGTTGGTTCATCAACTGGTGGATAAATACCATTGCTTACTCCAATTTGTAAATACGCAATTCGGTATACCTTGATTACTGCTTTAGTGCTAGTTTCTGATTCGGTAAAGATGGGGTAGCTGTTGTAGACTTTAATGAATATTTCTCGATCTTTAGCAAATCTATCCTTGTAATTTTTTACTGCACTGGTGAATCTAATGGGGAATTCTGAAAGTAGTAGTAAATCCTGAATGTAGATTGTATCAATGATTCCACTCTGAAATAATAAATAAGTGCTTAATGCTTCTGCTCCAGGAAAGATAATGACGTTTGGTCCAAATCTTCCTCGATTTTGTGGATAGTATTGAAGATGCTTCATTTCTGTTGTCCATTCATTAAGTGATTGAAAACAATCACAAAATGTTTCTGCTGTGATTACTTTAGCTCCTTGATTGATAGAATCGTCTAAGGTTCTTATAGGAAGGCTGTGAATCCTTTCTAAGTCTATAGATTTTCCTAGAACCTTCATATTTGGAGGTGTTGGGGAATTGCTGGTGAGTATTGTTTTGTACTGAGGACGAAGTGGTGTATTATAGAAGTTTTGTAATGATTTTTCTACTTCAGCTTTAGTTGCAAAAATTTTATGTATAATACTGCTTTCCTTGTAATGTAAGAAGCTGCTTGATGTCATTGATCATATATTCCTGCTTTGGGTCCATTGTAGATAACATAGACTTTTGACTCTTTGGATTCTTTGGTTTCGGATTGGGTTGATGAATTTGTCGGTAAAAGTGGTTGTTGGTTACTTGATGAGCTTGGAATGACTGATTGTGGTGGCTGAGTAATTGAGCTTGTATGAATAGGATTGGCTGATTGGTCGCTAGTACTGGATGGTTGATCTTTTAATAATGTAATGATAGTTCGAAGTCTATTTATTTCTTTGATGACAGTACTGGTTTTTGGTTAAAGGTTTATTAATTCAGCTTCCTTCTGAATCAATGTATCTTCTAATTGTTTCAAAACTGCTTCCATTCTCGACTAAGAATATTTGCAAGAAAATTATTAGTAGTCTTTATATAGTGAATTGAAAATGTATATTGATTCAATTCCAATTGCCATCTAATGAGACGACCTTGGTTGTAATTTGATCTAATTGTATACTTGATAAATCCACATAGATACTTCGAATCTGTTTGAATTTTAAATTCAACCGGTAATAAATCTATCTGCCATTTTCTTAAAGTTTTGAGACAGGCTAATGTTTCCTTCTCATGTGTTTTCTACTTCAATTCAATGGGATTGAAAGTCCCATTTATATACTTACAAAGTAGATACTTCTTGATTTTGTGTGGTTTGCCAAAAGGCATCCTGCTCATGTATCCTTACTAGCATCTATTTGTACTAAGAATTTATCTGTAGGAAGATAATTGTAAAGAGATAGCAGCTTAATGTTGAAAGTATCTTAGCTTAAGTTCTTTCTAATCATTTGTTTAAGCTTGAAAGGCAGGTTCTGTGTTTTTTGGTAAGTTTATTTGTCCAATGGTGAGCTATCAAGGCATGTACCCTGAGTTTCCGAAGTTCCAAGAGGATCTTGTTTGGGACTTTAAAGTTTTGTACATTATTTTTATTTCTGTATAAAATCACCTGATTTATCAAAAAAAAATCTCCATGAGTTTTTGTACTGCTTGAGTATCTTCTAAAGTCCAATTCCATTGATATTTTGCGCTACATTTTAACTACAAAATTCTTCTTTCTTTTGCTAATTCTTTGAGAAAACCTTGGTCAGAAATATAGTTTAGTAATCCAAGAAATTGTTGTACTTGGGTTTTATTTGTTAATTGATCTGGGAATAATTGTAATTTTTTGAGTATATTAGGATGTAATTTGAGATATCCTTGATGGAATTCTATTCCTAAATATTCAATAGTTTGTTGAGCAATTCTGGCCTTGTTTCTACTCAATATTAATCCCTTTTCTATACATCGATGAAGTACAATTCGAACCTTTTTCAATTGATCTTCTTTATCTTGATTAGGAAAGATAATAATATCATCTATATACACAAATGTAAATTCTTCTAATCCTTCTAAATTATTATCTATAAATCGTTGATAAATATTAGGTGCTTGTTTTAATCCAAATGGTAAAACATTCCATTGGTAATGTTTCTGGGGAGGACAAGTAAATGCTGTTAAGTCTTTTGTATTCTCATGTAATCTAGGTTGTCAATGACCAGATTTGGCATCTAATGTAGTAAACCACGTATGTCCTTTTAGTTTATTAATAATGTAGCCTTTTCTTGGTAATTTATAGGCATCACCTATAGTTGCTTCATTTAATTTCTTATAATTTATAACCATACGTCTTTTTCCTCTTTTTCGTTCAGCTGAGTTATTTACATAAAAAGCTGGTGCAGAATGTTTACTCGTACTAGGACTAATTAATCCTTTTTCTAAAAGTTCGTTACATTCAGTTATGAATTCTTTAACATCTTGTTGAGTATAAGGAATATTATTTCGTATATTAATTTCTTGTGTAGGATCTTTAAGACAAATTTCAATGAGTTCTTTATTCTGACTTTTAATGGGATCTAATGGATTTTCACTACAAATTTCGTTAAGTAGGGTTTCTATTGAGTAAAGGAACTGGTGGAAGAGATTGTTTAGAAAAGGAATGTCTTCTATTCATATATTGATTAGTAGCAAATGGGTACTGTATGGTTGGTAATGGACTTAATTTTGTATGAAATTTTGTTCCTACTTTTGCTACATCTTGAAAAAGTTGATCTATATCGATTTGTTATGTATTTTTGAATTCAATACTATGATGAGAGTTGGTTAAAGCATAACTAATTTGATAAGTTATAGAAAACGGATATTGTCCTTGGGTCATTAAATTTTCTTTGTAAAACTTATATGCAATTGTAATGGTATCTTGTAAATCAGAAGATAGTAAAGGGATTCCTAATTTTAGCCTTGTATTGAATTTTATTTTTCCATAGGCCAAATTTCCATTCATCATTCCAATAATTTGGTCGTTTAAATTAGTCATTCTTTCATCTAAAATTGTCATTCTAATGGGTGAATCGATTCCTTCCTAAAAAGTAGATTTAAGTAAAATTTGTATTGTAGAAAGATGAATATAACCAATTTTCTTCCGTTTATTTTTGGGTAATTGTTGTATTTGTTTTAAAATTTGTTCTTGATCGATAAGATTAATTCTAATATGTCCGTTACATTGATCTATTCTAACTAGTGTTTCATAAATCATTTTTTCAAAATACAAACTAAATTTTGTCAACTGAATAATTTTTTAAGGATTGATTTCTGTATATCTTGTCCTCGTTTTTTATCTAATTGAGATTTAGCTATTTGTTTTTGTTTATCTTGTGATAGTAAAGTAGAAACTTGAAATGTTCCTAATGATTCAGTGAGCTGGAGGGTATCTACATCTAAAAAATTTTAATCCTTCTCGTTTTTTACTAGAGTAGTCATAATTATCGGTAATGATAGAGTTGATGATTAGTCTTCAAAGTGACTAATGTATTTAATTGTTCGGTATATAGTTGATGTAATTGTTGAACTACTGCTAAATGTTCTTCATAAGGACTTCTTCCTTATTGAGGAACTCCGACAAAAATGAGATAATTAATACGTGTTTCGTTATATGGTATATGATCTAAATATTTGGCTATATTTTCTTGTGTATGTATAATTTGTTCATCTATATCTGTGCAAATAGGGCTAGCCATTAAAATTCTATAATATAATCATCATCTTCGAAAATATAATAATCGACATTAATATTGAGATTAAATATATGTCTCCATAAATAATCGATACTTATCTTAATATAATCCATGAAAGCAAAAAATGTAATTCTAAATCAATAGAGGGTATAAACATGATACTTAAATAGAGAAAAATTAATAAAGATTGTATATAGTAGAGATAAAATGCGTAATGTAAAAAAATAATTAAATATTGTAAACAATAATTCATAAAATATTGTATGCCTGGCATGATTAATCAATTAAATATTGAATTTGATCTAATGTTTCTTGTCTATCGGCCTTTACCGATTCATAGATATGTAGAGTTTGATCTAATAAAATACGTGCTTCATTTAGAAGTTCTTGATTTGTATTTTGTTTTGCTACAATTATGAGATCTTTATAAAAACGAATATATTTTAATTGTTCGTACTCTATTTCTTGATAAAGTCTAATTAATTGTTTTAAATGACGTTTAAGTTCAAAATACATCTTATTAATCAATAAGGGGTTGAATCAAAGATACATAATATGCTCTAAGTTGATACAAATCAGTACGTAGTGCTTTAACTAGTGTAATAAGTTGATCAGTATCCTTCATGATTTGAAGAGCTGCTTCCTTGATAGCTTGTGCTTGTGAGTATAGGGGATGATCTTCTGGTTGATCATAGATGGAGTCGATGTAGGTATTATGAGCTTGTTTGTTTCGAGCTGTATATTTAATAAGTAATCGTTCTAGTTCTTCATCTCTAGTATAAGTGAATTTAGTATTATCTTTAGGTATTCGTTTTCTTTCAAAATAACTTGTCATGATGTTAAACTGAGAGAACAAAAAAGAGTAATGATTAGTAATGTATCTATGGTGATATAACACTAATAAAAATTGTATCTCATACCTGTTGATACGCTTGAATGTCAACCGAAGGCGAATCGCGAAGAGAGGTTTGAGCAAACAGATTGTTTGTTTAGTATTTTATGAAGATCTTAGAGCTTGAGAGCATACATATATAAGAAAGAAAATAACGAAAGGCTAAAACAAAAGAGGCTGACCAGACTTGACATAAAGAAAAAGCAAAAGATACCCTAATAAATAGTAAGATACCCTAATAATGTACATCTTTTTACAAAGCTGTGGTCGTAATGGACCTACATCCTTGTCAATTTGCTTTGTCTTTTTTCCTTTTGCTTTACTCTTCAATTAGAATGGTTGTGTCGTCAAAAGAGTCGTCCTTTTCTTGTGATGGTTGTCCTGTAGTGGATGTAGTGGGACATAACTTACATCGGTGTGCTGGATAGTCTCGTAATTGATGACAAATGGCATACTTCCATGCTTTTGATAATTGATCAAAAATGCCATCCATATGTGTAAAAGGTTGATTGAATGTTTGAATAATTTCAACTGCTTCAAGACTGAGAGATGCTTTATATGCGGAGAGCATGATCATCTGAGGTCCTTTGTAGCTAATCTTGAGCATTGATTTGTTGTTGAGTCTGTTGCATTGATTGAATACTCCTTCGAGACAATTGAGATTGAGCTTGTTGATAGTGTCCTAATGAAATTCATATTTTGGTGGTTCATCAACTAGTGGATAAATACCATTGCTTACTCCAATTTGTAAATAAGCAATTCAGTACACCTAGATTACTGCTTTAGTGATGATTTCTAATTCGGCAAAGATGGGGTAGCTGCTGTAGACTTTAATGAATATTTCTCGATCTTTAGCAAATCTATCCTTATAATTTTTAACTGCATTGGTGAATCCAATGGGGAATTCTGATAGTAGTTATAAAGCCTGAATGTAGATTGTATCAATGAGTCCACTCTGAAATAATAAATAAGTGCTTAATGCTTCTGCTCCGGGAAAGATAATGGCTTTTGGTCCAAATCTTCCTCGATTTTGTGGATAGTATTGAAGATGCTTCATTTCTATTGTCCATTCCTTGATTGATAGAATCTTCTAGGGTTCTTGTAGGAAGGTTGTGAATCCTTTCAAAGTTTATAGCTTTTCCTAGAACCTTCATATTTGGAGGTGTTGGGGAACTACTAGTGAGTACTGTTTTGTACTTAGGACGAAGTGGTGTATTCTGGAAGTCTTGTAATGATTTTTCTGCTTCAGCTTTAGTTGCAAAACTTTTATTTATAATACTGCTTTTCCCTATAATGTGAGAAGCTGCTTGATGCCATTGATCATATATTCCTGCTTGGAATGACTGATTGTGGTGGCTATGTAATTGAGCTTGTATGAATAGGATTGGCTGATTGGTCGCTAGTACTGGATGGTTGATCTTTTAATAATGTAATGGTAGTTCGAAGTCTATTTATTTCTTTGGTGACAGTACTGGTTTTTTGTTGAAGGTTTATTAATTCAGCTTCCTTCTGAATCAATGTATCTTCCAATTGTTTCAAAACTTCTTCCATTCTCGAGTAAGAATATTTGCAAGAAAATTATTAGTAGTCTTTATATCGTGAATTGA
Organism: Erythroxylum mucronatum; assembly: GCA_027563825.1. Lineage (NCBI taxonomy): Eukaryota > Viridiplantae > Streptophyta > Magnoliopsida > Malpighiales > Erythroxylaceae > Erythroxylum > Erythroxylum mucronatum. Next base: position 6,536 of record JAOSBP010182571.1, read on the forward strand.
AAATGTATATTGATTCAATTCCAATTGCCATCTGATGAGACAACCTTGATTGTAATTTGATCTAATTGTATATTTGATAAATCCACATAGATACTTTGAATCCGTTTGAATTTTAAATTCAACCGGTAATAAATCTATCCGCCATTTTCTCAAAGTTTTGAGACAGGCTAATGTTTCCTTCTCATAAGTTGTATACTTCAATTCAGTGGGATTGAAAGTCCCATTTATGTACTTGCATAATAAATACTTCTTGAGTTTGGGTGGTTGTGCCAGAAGGCATCTTGCCCATGTATCCTTGCTAGCATCTATTTGTACTAACAAATTATCTTGAGGGAGATAATTATAAAGTGTTGGTAATTTCATACAGATTTTCTTAAGTCTTTGAACTGCTTGAGCATCTTTTAATGTCCAATGCCATTGATATTTTGTGCTACGATTTAACTATAAAATTCTTCTTTCCTTTGCTAATTCTTTAAAAAATCCTTGATCAGACTTATAATTTAATAATTCAAGAAATTGTTGTACTTAAATTTTATTGGTTAATTGATATGGAAATAATTGTAATTTTCTAAGTATATTAGGTTGTAATTTGAAATATCCCTGATGAAATTCTATGCCTAAATATTCAATAGTTTGTTGTGCAATTTTAGCTTTCTTTTTACTAAATATTAAACCATTCTCCTTACATCTTTGTAAAACGATTTTGACCTTTTTTAAATGATCTTCTTTATCTTGATTAGCAAAAATAATAATATCATCAATATAGACAAAAGTAAACTCTTCTAGTCCTTCTAAATTGTTATCCATAAATCGCTGATAAATACTAAGGGCTTGTTTTAATCCAAAAAGTAATATATTCCATTGATAATGTTTTTGAGGGGGACAAGTAAATGCTGTTAATTCTTTTGTATTTTCATGTAATCTAAGTTGCTAATAACCAAATTTAGCATCTAATTTTGTAAACCAAATATGTCCTTTTAGTTTATTGATAATATAATCTTTTCTAGGTAGTTCATATGCATCACCTATAGTTGCATCATTTAATTTTTTATAATTTATAACCATTCTTCTTTTTCCTCATTTTTGTTTAGCTGCGTTATTTACATAGAAAGCTGGTGCAGAATGTTTACTTGTACTAGGACTTATTAGTCCTTTTTCTAATAATTCAGTACATTCAGTAATAAATTCCTTTACATCTTGTTGAGTGTAAGGAATATTATTTTTGATATTAATTTCTTGTGTATGATTTTTAAGATGGATTTGAATGAGCTCTTGGTTTTGATTTTTAATTGGATCTAATGGATTTTCCCTACAAACTTCATTAAGTAGAGTATCTACTTCTAATTGAAGAGTTATATTGTTGAGAAGATAGAATTGAAGTGAATCTAATTTGGCCGTTATAATCTTAAGCTGTTGATAATAAGTAGTATAATATATATGTATTTTCAAAATGATAGATTTTTGATTAATGGTTTTTATGAAAGGTGTTTTTAATGTAATGTAATGTAAATACTGACAAAAAGGATTATATAATTTAAGAAAATTATTTCCTATAATTAAGGGTAATCCTTATTCTTGTTGGTAAATTGAAGGAATCGAAAATGTATAATTTTCAATTAATATATTATTATAATAACTAACATACCAAATAAATTTAAAACTTCCGTCAGCTATTCTAATTTGTAAAGGTTTTTCAGGTTTTTTCCAAGAATTTAATAATTGTTTGGAGGCAATACAAATAGTTGCTCCTGTATCTATATAAGCATTTACCTTTTTATTCTGAATTACTACTTGAATAAAGGTAGTATTGGGATTTAGCTATTGATTCTGAACTGCTTTCAGATTCAGATTCATAGTAATATATAGAAGAGATTGTAGAATCAGTATTATATTCAGATTCAATGGGTTCTAATTGGTTTTGATAAGCAGAGTATAAAATATGACTTGATTATTATATTTTTTATCAGTTTTCTTTGGACATTGATTTGCATAATGACCTTCTTCCTTACAAATCCAGCATCTACAATTTTTCTTTCTTTGAGGACAATCCTTTCTTTTAGGTTTGTATTTTCGATATTTATATTTTCTAAAATATTTTCGATAAGGTTTAAATGGTTTATTTCTATTTCTAAATCTTTGTGATGGATATCTTTTCCAATGATAAGATTTATTATACCTTTTATATTTTTTATGATGTCTTTTTTGTCTAGGAATTTCACAACCATATTGTTATGGTACTTCTGCATTTTGGTTACAACAAGATTGTATGTTTTGATGTTTTAAAGTTTTTCTTAATCGGGCTTCTAAATATTGTTCTGTTAGAAGTTCTCGAGTAACTACTATAGCTCCACCTAAATTATGGGCAATAGTATGATTATCGATTCTGTCTTGAAAACTTTGTTGTACTTTTAAATTCATGGGGTAAGGAAGTTTTTGAATAAAAATGTGTATATACATTTCTTGTTCAGCTCTATTTAATTTATAATAATATGTTCTAAATTCACATATATAGTTTTCTAAATAACAGATATCACATATTCTCATATTATTTAAATGATGTAATGCCTTTCGTTTATTGGCTTGAGTGTGTTCTTTTTTATATAGGATAATATCTTTTCTTATGAATTCTTTGTATATTTCATCTCCAATGATTTCAAAAGTATCGACATCATTTGTTGTTGCTTGATAGTGAAGGATAGCTTTTAATGCAACTTCATTTTTGATAAGAAAGTTATGTACAATTCCTGAAGTTTTATAAGTAACAAAATTCCATACTGAATCTTTACTTTGTGGTCCATCACCAAAAGGTTTTTCTACTTGTAGCAATAATTGAATTCTACTTGACCATTCGTGTATTAATTCTTTGGGATTTGTAATGCAATCTAAATTTAAAACACCATCTGGTCCTAGAGTAATATGTTTTGGTTTATATTCTGTTGGATATTTTCGTATTTTTGATCCTTTATAATAATATCCTTGTTGATTGCGAAAATATGGATCTTCTATCCATTGAAAATTATATAATTGATAATCCTTTTTTCGTTTATCTCCTACCATTTTTCTTTCAGTTTTAATTCTCTAGCCATACTAGTTTCAGGTTTTTCTTCCATAGAGACTTCTTGATCTGATTCCCATCCATATATAATTTCGTCATTTTCATTGACAGTTTTGACTATGATTTCTTGTTTTTCCTTCTTTTTATCTATATTATTATCAACTGTGGTATATATTTGTTCAGTAAGATTTAATTTTTGTATTAATGACGTTATTTTAGCTAACTGTTGTTGAATGTTTCTTTCTACATCTTCTAATGGTTCCTGATCTGACAAATTATCCATGTTGTCTTATTAAATGTAATTGAAACATATAAGTGGCAGATTCTAATTCGGCTAAAACATATTGATAAAGATTTTGTGCAACTCGTAAATGAGATCGCATTTTTCCGATTTCTTCTAAATTAGTTACTCCGTGTATATTAATATAGTTTATTAATCTTAGAGCAGAATTATTTGTTTCTGAATAATATTGATTAACTAATTGTTGAGTTTCTATTTTATATTGTATGAGTAAATCACAATGTTCGCAACAATTATGATGTTCCATCTTGTTTATTATCTTTATGTATCCATTCGTTAATTTTTTCTATAATGTGAATATATAATTCTATTTTTCTATGGCTTTCATCAATGCTTTCTAGATAAGGACTATTTATTATATCTTCAAGGCACATTTCAATATAATCATCTAATACTATTTTAATACTTATTAATTTTATAAGTCTATCTAATTCAGTTAGGTAAATTCCTTCTCCTATTCTTTGGATATATCTATCAGTAGTGCCTAAATTCTCCATGGTTTTCGTGTTATGACTAGCTCTGATACCACTCTGGGACGAGTGCTCAATATTCCGTTTTGTTCGATTTTTTCAATTTCAGTTATTTTTCAATTTTTGGTTCTGTAATTCTAATTGGATTAGGTTCAAGAGATCGAAATGGTCGTTGGATGTGAAAAGAATGTGATCTATTGAGTAAAGGTACTTGTGGAAAAGTTTGTTCAGAAAAAGAATGTCTTCTATTAATGGTTTGATTAATAGGAAATGGATATTGGATGGCTGGTAAGGGTCTTAATTTAGTATGAAATTTGGTTCCTACTTTTGCAGCATCTTAGAAAAGTTGATTTGTTTTGTATTTTTGAATTCAATACTATGGTGAGAGTTAGTTAAAGCATAACTAATCTGATATGTTATGGAAAAAGGATATTGTCCTTGATTCATTAAATTTTCTTAGTAAAACTTATATGCAATAGTAATAGTATCTTGTAGATCTGATGATAATAAAGGGATTCCTAATTTTAGCCTTGCATTGAATTTTATTTTTCCATAGGCCAAATTACCGTTCATCATTCCAATAATTTGTTCATTTAAGTTAGTCATTCTTTCATCCAAAATTGTCATTCTAATAGGTGAATCAATTCCTTCCTGAAAAGTAGATTTTAATAAAATTTGTATAGAGAAAGGTGAATATAACCAATTTTCTTTCGTTTATTTTCGGGTAATTGCTGTATTTATTTTAGAATTTGTTCTTGATCGATAAGACTAATTCTAATATGTCCGTTACATTGATCTATTCTAACAGGTGTTTCATAAATCATGTTTCCGAAATAGATTATATTTTGACGGTTGAATAGTTTTTTTCAAAACAGATTTATGTATATCTTGTCCAGGTTTTAAGTCTAACTGGGCTTTTGCTATTTGTTTTTGTTTATCTTGTGATATTAAAGTAGAAACTTGAAATGTTCCTAATGATTCTGTGAGTTCTAAATTATCTACATCTAAGATTTTTGAATCCTTTTCATTTTTGACTAAACTATTCATTATCTATAATGATAGAGTTGGTGATTACCTTTAATTGTCTCTAATGTATTTAATTGTTCTGTATATAGTTGATGTAATTGTTGAACTGCTAATAAATGTTCTTCATAAGGTCTTCTTCCTTGTCTATGTATGCCAACAAAGATGAGATAATTAATACGTGTTTTATTATACTGTATATGATCTAAATATTTGGCTATATTATTGTGAGAAGTTATAATTAATTCATCTAAATCAGTACAAATAGGGCAAGTCATTCGTTTATGATTAGGGAATAGATTTCATCTTCGTCTGAGTAAGAGTATATAGATTCGTCATCTTCTTCATAGGTATTAGGAGGGAAAGTCATAATATATTCTATTATTTTAAGATTAAAGATTTTACGCCATAAATAATCTAGAGTAATAAACATAAAGTACATACTGGTATAGAAATAATGATCTAAATCAAGAGAATGAACAAAGATGATACTGAGAGTAAAAAATAATAATAATGGTTGAATATAAAGAAAACAAAATGCTTGATGAACAAAAGTGATTAAATAATTAAGACAATAATTAAAAAAATAAAATATGCAAATTTCATAATTTAATTAATTAAATACTTCATATGATCTTGAATTTCTAATCTATCTTTTTAATTGAAGCATAAAAATATTTTGTTTGGGATAACATTTGTCTTGCTTCTATTAAAAGTTGATTATGTTGATGTTGTTTAGTTAATTTTATTTGTTTCTTATAAATTTGCATATAGTGCAATTGTTCTTCTTCCGGTTGATAATAAAAATGAATCAATTTTTTAAGTTCGTTTCGAAAATCAAAATACATTATTATTAATCAATAAGTTCCTTTATGAGAGATACATAGTATATGCGAAGTTGAGATAAATCAGTACGCATAGCTTGAATTAATGAAATGAGTCTATCTGTATCCTTCATAATCTGAAGAGCTGCTTCCTTGATAGCTTGGGCGTCTGCATATAATGAATGATCTGCTGGTTGATCATACTTATGGTTGATGTAGACAGTATGAGCTTATTTGTTTCGGGCTATATATTGAGTAAGTAAAAATTCTAGTTCTACGTCTTTACAATAAGTGAATTTGATATTATCTTTGAGTGCTTGTTTGCGTGCAAAATAACTTGTCATGATGAAACTGTAAAATGATGAAACTGAAAACGAATAATCATATGCGTCTACTTTGATAAAATACTAAGAGCAAATGAATCTCATACCTGTTGAGTCGCTTGAATGCCAACCTAAGGTGAATTGCGAATAAGAGGTTTGAGCAAACAGATGTTTATTTAGTATCTCATATTGATCTAAGAGCTCGAGAGCTTACATATATAGGAAAGAAAAGAACTAAAGGCCAAAACAAAGTGGCCGACTAATTCTGACATAAAGAAAAAAGAAAAAGCTAAAGATGCTAAAGTAAAGAGAAACAGTAAGATACCATAATAATTTACATCTTTTTACAAAGAGGTGGTCGATCTGGACCTACATGCTTGTCTTGTTGCTTTTGTCGGTTGTTCTCTTTTGCTTTATTCCTCAATTATGATAGTTGTGTCATCTAAAGAATCATCTTTTTCTTGTGCTGGTGGTCCTATTGTTGATGTCTGAGGGCAATAATTGCATTTGTATGCTGGATAGTCTCTTAATTGATGACAACTGGCATACTTCCATGCTTCTGATAATGGATCAAAAATGTCGTCCGTATGAGTGAAAGGTTGACTGAGCATTTGAATAATTTGTACTGCCTCTAGACTGAGAGGTGCTTTGTATTCTGAGAGTATAATCATCTGGGGTCCCTTGTAGTTGATCTTGAGTAATGGTTCATGGTTGATTTTGTTGCACTGGTTGAATATTCCTTTGAGACAATTAAGGTTGAGCTTGTTGATGGTGTCCCAATGAAATTCATATTTTGATGGTTCATTTACTGGTGGGTAGATGCCATTGCTTACTCCGATCTGTAGATAGGCAATTCGATGTACTTTGATTGCTACCTTGGTACATGTATCTGATGCTTCAAAGATGGGATAGCTGTTGTAGACTTTTATGAATATTTCTCGATCCTTGGCAAATCTATCTTTGTAATTCTTGGTTGCACTGATGAATTCACTGGAGAATTCTGATAATATTTGTAGGTTCTGAATGTAGATTGTATCAACGAGTCCGCACTGAAATCATAAATATGTTGTTAATTCTTCAGCTCCTGGAAATATGATTACTTTTGGTCCAAATCTTTCTCGATTATGTGGATAGTATTGATGAGGCTTCATTTCTGTTGTCCATTCATTAAGTGATTGAAAACAATCACAAAATGTTTCTGTTGTAATTACTTTGGCTCCTTGATTGATAGCACCATCTAAGGTTCTTGTAGGGAGATGGTGAATCCTTTCCAGGTCTATGGCTTTTCCTAAAACCTTCATATTGGGAGGTGTTGGAGGATTGCTGGTGAGTACTGTTTTATATTGAGGACGAAGTGGTGGATTTTGGTAGTCTTTGAATGATTTTTCTGCTTCAATCCAAGTGGGAAAACTTTTATGTATAATACTACTCTTTCCAGTGATATGGGTAGCTGCTTGATGCCATTGATCATAGATACCTACTTTAGGTCCATTGTAGATGACATAGAATTTTGATTCCTTAGGTTCTGGTTGGATTGAAGATTGTGTAGGTGGAAGAGGTGGTTGATTACTGGAAGAGCTTGGTAGCACTTGAGTTAAAGGCGTGGTTGAACTATTAGTAGTATTGGGCTGTTCAATGGTGGAACTGGATGGTTGGTCTTGTTCTTTTAACAATGTCATGATAGTTCGGAGTCTGTTTATTTCTTTGGTAACAGTATTGGTTTTTTGTTGAAGGTTGATCAACTCGGCTTCCTTTTGTATTAATGTATCCTCTAATTGTTTTAAAACTGCTTCCATTCTCTTGTAAGAATATCTGCAAGAAAATTGTTAGTTGTCTTAATATAATGAATTGAAAATATATATTGATTTAATTCCAATTGCCATCTGATAAAACGATCTTGGTTGTACTTCGATCTGATTGTATACTTGATAAATCCACATAGATACTTTGAATCCGTTTGAATTTTAAATTCAACCGGTAATAAATCTATCCGCCATTTTCT
>JAOSBP010182689.1:0-14521 GCA_027563825.1 Erythroxylum mucronatum
TTGGGAGTTGGGCCCCCCTAAAATTTAAAAAATTAAACATTGGGCCCTCCTACTTTACATGTCTGGCTCCGTCCCTGAATATTCACCTCTTAATTTATACCTAGACCGTATAATTACTAACTAAGAGTATCAAATTAATTCTTAAAGCTGTATTAATATAAAATTTAGCACTTTTATATGTAAGTTTAAATGATTTTCAAATGCAAGTTTCGAAAATATTTTGTATCTTTGCTTATTGGCCCATATTATAAAATTTTATTTTATGAAGTTATCTCACTAAAATAGTATAAATATGTGTAATTCTATGTTAAAAAAATGTGTCATGACATAAATGTAAAGTTTTTAACTCTTATTTTTAGATGACCAATAATTCCATTTCAGATGAAATAACTGTTATTTCTTTTGGTCTCTTATACTTCTCCCAAATTTTAATTTTAATTTTAATTTGGAAAAAATTCTTACAATTTTAAAATCATATCATTTAAATTTTAAAATGACGAAATTTTAACTCGTCCACTAAAATTGATATAACAACTTTTAATTATATAAGCCCACTAATACTCCACTAACATCGGCATCCACCTGCTAAAGGACCCTATAAGGTTTGAAATCACTTCCTGTCTCCTTTTCTATCGCCGTCCATCGCTACTGTTACCTCACTGAAGAGCGCAAGCTTAATTCTCAATTTTTTTTCATTTATACCAATCCTTTCTCTTTGTAAAATTTTCCATACAAATGTAGGAATTTGTCTATTTTTTCACTCTTTCACGTTACTTTTTGGTATTCTCCAACTTGTCGCTCATTACAAGAGAAAATCAATGTCGTTACCATAAAAGATGGATTTTATTGTTATGGTAACTGCAGTTAAAACCAAATTCCACGACAACAAACTTAAGCGCTTTGTTGAATTGTTTTATATTAGGCAAAAAGAGTAAAAGTAACCCTAATATTTAGAGCTGAATACATATTAAATTTTATCATTTTATCGTATTCAAATTTGTTAGAAATCTTTACGTAATTTCTGTAATATTTCTGAACTGACGATGCTTGGTCTTGTAATTTTGCAGAAATGAAGTTGCAAGAAAGTAAAGAAGACACTCAAAGTTTACTTAGTTCGATAGTACAAAACTATCTACGTCCAAAGGTCAAACTCACACACCAAATTTTACTAGAATCAAGAAAGGAGAAAATACAAGAGATTGGGTGTTTAAAAAATACCTGCAAGAGTTCTATCAAACTCTCTAGTACCCACTGTAATGTACTACTCTAGCACTCTCAATTATTTCCTCACTTTAAAATAGAAAAATGTAAACTTAGTAGACTTGATTGTATTGGTATTATTCTCTGTTTATTTTGGAGCTTAAGGCTTGGCTATTTATAAGTGTTTCAGATAACTGTTGCCTTTGACTGAGTCTATGTATATGCATGCCTCCACGTGATTCACTTAAAAGACTTTGCCTTTATTCTTAATTGACTTCCATTAGACTTTAATGCATCCAATGAAGTGCTGCGTTTTGTCCATGCGCTGGTCTTCATGCTCTGCGTTTTGCTTTCTTAGGTTGTGCATTTGGTTGCTGTGTTTAATGTGCTTCACGTGCGTCTAGAACATAAGTAACATAGGAAACTTAAAACTTCAAACAACTCCTTTAGAACTTTCGAGAGCCACCTTTTATTTCTCTCTGCAAGCTTCATATATTTTTCTTCCTCTTCTTCGTTTCCCCTCTGTCTTCTGGATCTGTAGTGTTTCAGTGTGGATTTATGGAGAATCTCTTGTGATTCTTCACATTCTTCCCTCCTTCTTCATGAATCCTCACTCAATCTTTCAATTTGTGACCAATTTCATAAATCTCGAAACCCTAATTTTTTTATCCGGTGTTGTGAGATCGACGGGTAAGTCCTCTTTTTTCTTTCAAGGTGCTTCATTTATCTGCAAAAACTCTCTACAGAAAATGCACTTCTTTATTGGAACTACCTTTGTCCCAAAATCTAACGGGTTCATTTCTCCTTTTATCTTTTTCAAGTTGACATCTCCAATGTCAACCTTATCTTTGATGAAGTGAAGTCGAACGTCTATATGCTTTGACCTCTCGTGTAGGATTGTGTCCTTACTGAGGTAAATCACACTCTGACTATCTGTGTGTATAGTTGTTTCTAATGTCTGTACTGTGAATTTTGATAATAGTCCCTTACGCCATATTAGCTCCTTTAGGCCTCCTGTGATTGCGTAAAATTCTGCTTCTATTGTAGATAGTGGCACCACTGCTTGTTGTTGGACCTTCCAACTTACTGTATTGCCTGATAGTGTAAAATAGTATGCTGAAAGTGATTTGCGTGTGTCCTTGTCTGTTGCATAGTCTGCATCTACATAGCCATTTATGCTTGTATGTTTATGCATTTCTAAATTAGATTTAGAAAAACATAGACCATGGTTTAGGGTTCCATTTAAGTATCTAAGTACTATCTTAAAACCCAGCTAATGTTCTAGACCTAAATTAGACATGAATCTACTAACTAGGCTGATTGCATGTGCTAAGTCAAGTCTAGTACAAATCATAATATACATTATACAACCTATACCCACATCATAAGGATATTTCTGCATGTTTTCCCTTTCTGCTTTTGTTGCTGGACTCTTAGCAGCTGTCAGCTGTAAGTGTGTGGCAATTGGAGCAAGGCTAAGTTTAGAATCTTCCATGTTGAACTTACATAGGACTTTTCTGATGTAGTCCCTCTGTATCAACCATAGTTTACCTTCTGCCTCATTCCTTATAATCTGCATTCCTAGTAGCTTTTTAGCTCTCCCTAGGTCTTTCATATCAAAATTCTTATTCAAAGCATTCTTCACTTTTTGAAATTTCTTCACTAACTTTCCTATGATGATTAGATCATCAACATATACTAGCATAAAGACCACATCCTCTTTCTCTAGGTCCTTGTAGTATAGGCAGTAGTCATAGGTACTTCTTTTAAACCTTAACTCAGTCTCCACTTCATGGAACTTCTTGTTCCATTGCCTAAGAGCTTGCATTAGGCCATATAGTGATTTTTCTAGCAAACGCACATGATCTGGTTTCTGCTTATCTATGATGCCAATGGGTTGCTTCATATAGATAGTTTCTTCTAGTCTTCCATATACGAAGGCTGTCCTTACATCCATCTAATGTATTTCCCAATCATTCAATATTGGTAGGGTTAAAATTATCCTTACTGTTTTAAACTTGACCACTGGAGAAAAAAATATGCTTATAATCTACTCCTTCCCTTTGTCTAAATCCTTTTGCAACTAGTCTTGCCTTGTAAGTCCTTGGATCAGCTTCTGTCATTCCATCTTTTAGCTTGAATGTTGGCCCCTGAATTTTTTTATTTGATTAAGCATGATTAGAATAATTTTGGGGTCTTCATAGATTAATGTATGTTAGAGCAAATTAGCACGTTAATGTTAATGGGATTTTGTAACATTGGTGAATTAAACTAAAGTTAAAGTGATAAGTTGCATAAGGGGGCATTATGGGAAGATCAGTTAAGCATTTAAGTTGCAAGGCTAATAAGTAAGGGTAAGTTGGACATTTTAGCATCACTAAGGGTTTAAAAGGCAAGAGAAATGGGTGTCTTACAATTAGAAGAGAGCCAAAAATGAAAATTAAAAGGAGAGAAGAGGGAGAGTGTCGTGTACGGAGAAGAGAGGGGGGAAAAGGAGAAAAAGCTAGGGTTCTTCATTTCTTAGTGTTCAAGGGGGTTTTTGAAGTTGATTCAAGAAGGAAAAAGAGAGAGGAATGTTAAAGCTTCCATTAGAGTCAAGAAATCCTTTGGTTAGTGGAGATTCAAGGTAAGTTGTGTTTTCAATATTTGGATTTTTTGGAAGGGTGTTGGTTCAAAGAGCTTAGGAAATGTATGGGTATAAGTATTCTTAGATCAATTTCATGCAATTGGTTCTTTGGGTTGTCCAATTTTGGATTCCTATTGATTTGGGATTTTTGTGTCAATGTTAAAGAAAATCAAGGGAGACAAGATGAGTAAGAAGAGGGACCTCCTTAAGCAAGTTGTCAAGCAAGGAAACTAAGGTGGGTTACATTTTTATGAGTTAATAAGCTATAAATGTTCTTTAAATAAATGGAATTAATGATTTTTCCAACTACCTCATAAATGAGCATTTATTGTTCTTTAAATGATTGAGAATTTGCCCTATGTTGTTTTTGTGTGTGGATTTTGGAAATAAATCCTAATTGCTTTGCAATTGTTGTATTTGTTGCTTTTGATTGAGTTGAAAAATGGTTTTTTATGCTTGGTATAGGAATGTGGTTGTTGAATTGTGAAATGATGATGGGAATGCATGTGAAACATGTCATGTTCATGAAAAACAAGCTTTCAAAAACGTGCCATTTGGGCAAAATATTTTCAGTTCATGAATTACATGCTATGTGGGTTTGGTGTAGTCCATCCAAGAATTGTCACATGCACGTTGACCAAGTTAAGGCCTCTCTCGCCTGCCCGCTAGTGGCACGGAGCTCCTTTGTGGACTCCCTCAAGTTTACGACTACACAAGGCCATTATATAGAATTGTGTAGTTCGTCATGTTTATGGACCTGCCCAAACCATTATGATGTGCTTATGTGGTTACATGTGTTGATAAGTTTGATGAATGTTTGACTTATGTGAATTGTGATTTGGTTTGACAATTTGAGGCATATATGTTTTATGGATTTTAGTGAGAAATTGCTATGATCATGAATGTTTCAATGGTTTTGTTTATTACTGATTATAAAAGTGTTACCCACGAGCGTTAAGCTCACCCCCACTCCTTCCCACCCGCAGGCGATGAGCAAGTTAGCGAGTGATTGAGATGAGCATCAAGGCATCACTCCACTTTGCACTTTTGTTCTTTTGAAGTTAGAATTTGTAAAACAATGCTTTAGTTGTATTTTAAAAAATTATTATTTTGCAAAGCTTGTATTTTGGATTACGATGTATTTGTGGCTCGAAATGCTTACTAAAGCATTGTAAACTCTTACCTTTTGATGGGAATGAAATACATATGCAATATGTTTGTTTATGGCTTTTCAAGTTTTTACATTGCTATTTCCAATTTTTCATAAGCGTAGGATTGTGTTCTGAATTCAAGGGAAATTCTGGAATTATCTAGGTAGAATTGGTAGAAATTGTCTTCTTGTAAGTTGTAGATGATCTTTCTATCTTTCCAACATTATAAAATTTGAAATTTTTGGGTATTGGAATGGAAAGATATAATTGTTACAAGTTATGATGTTGTATAGGATTTGTGTATGGCACAACTATGATGAATGATAGAAAATTGTGGTCTTGATGAATCAAATGAGTTAGGAATTGAGAATGTTGTGAAATAAATTTGGTGTTTGAGTTGTTATGAAGTGATTTGGCACTAGAAGAGTTGATTTTGGGGAGATATTGAGTGAAAATGGAGTTAGATTGGATATAGGAAGCATTAGAGGGGTTTGGGGAACCCCTATGTCCGTTAGACAGACATTAGGTCCGTTTAATGGACATTCTTGGGTGTAAAAACACCCCCAGGCCAGTGGATGTCCGTTTAACGGACCTTCTCGGGCCAAATTGGCTCTTAAACCCGATATATGTCCGTTAAACGGACATGAATGTTCGTTAAACGGACATTCACGGGATAACTTTAGGAAATTACAATTTTTAATCCTTTTAGAGGCAGAATCTCACTTTGTGGTATTCATGAGAGTTGTAGATCTTGACGTCTACTTTCCAACCGTATAAGAATGAAGTCAATCCAACATTTCTATCAAAAGTTATGGCAATCGCGCCAAGACATGTTACTGCATGATTGAGGGTATAAACTTGTCGGACTCTTTTGGTCATAACTTCCTCATCCGACCTCCAAATGAAGTGATTCTTGAAGAAATGGATTCCTAAGACATGTATCTATTTGTCCATGAAAATTGGTATCTTTTGGAGTTAATTTGAGAAAGTTTGATGGAATTAAAATGAGGAATTAGTTGGGAGAGCATGAGTAGGGTATGAACACCCTTTAGCTTTTTAAGCATATTTTGATCTATAGAGCTACGATTAAGATGGTTCTTGCTTCAAAACGAACTAGAGACTTAGAGCTATGATTTCTTTGAAGAATTCAAATTGAAATTCTGGTTTGAAGATTTCCATTTTCTGTTTAGAAATAAGAGAAATGAGTCTGCGCATAGTGACTGATTTGTGTGGGCACGCCATTGAACAAATTGTGAGGAAATTTTTGGAATGTTATGAGAATGAGAATGAACTAATGATGGCTAATGAGGGTCCAATGCAATAACCCTTCAAGGAAATATGCACACGTTTATGTTTCTCAATAGTTGGATTTCGAAATCAAGCGGGATTCAACATGAGTGGTATCAGAGCAAGCGTTGGACTCTGGAAACAAACGGGGTCCAACAGATGTATGAGCCAACAAGAGGTTGGGTTCCGAAATCGGTGTCCAACATTGAATATCCATTTGCATTCAATCAACTTAGAGTTTGGTGGCTTAGGAACTAGCTTCCAAGTCTTATTCTTCATTAGAGAAGATTATTCACTTTGGCAAGCCTTCTTTCACTAATCTGCATTAGTCCTCTTCTTAGCCTCCTCATAGCTTTCTGGTGCTTCAGATTCTACAGATTCTGCAACTAAACAAGCATATTCAACTAGGTTAGTTTCAAAATACCTTTTGACTTGGTTCTCTATCTCTAACTGGTTGATAGTCTTGTAGTGGAATTTGAGGTTCTATTGTTTCCTCTTCATGTTCTATTTCCTCCTAAGGGTTAGAACTTGAGTCAATTGATTCTTCTACTGCTTCTCTTGTCTGTTCAGCAGCTGTTTCTATTTCTCCTCCTTCATATGTGAAGGCTGGGACATAGAAGGGAGTCAAACTGTTGTTTGAACCCAGCTGCTATAAGATAGTCTCCTGAACATGCATTCCTCCATATTTTTGCTTCAGCAGTAGGAATTCAGTTTTCCTGAACACCACACCTCTACTTACTTAAGCTTTGTGAGCTCATGACTGTAGGATTAAGACTTTATATCCTTTTGTGCCTTCAGGATATCCTAGACACACTCCTTTAATGGCTCTAGGTTTTAACTTTCCTTCTGTTTGGTGGATGTAAGCACCGCATCCAAAAGGTCTCAAGTTAGTCAAGTTAGGTTTAGTTCCAGTCCATACCTCTTCAGGAGTCTTGTATTTATTTGCAGATGTTGGTAATATGTTTATGAGATAAGCTGCTATTTTGATGGCTTCCCCCATAGTGCTTGGGATAGGCCTGAGGACAGTAGTATGCATCTTGTCTTCTCTAGCAATGTTCTGTTCAATCTTTCTGCTACTTCATTTTGTTTAGGAGTAGCTTTAACTGTTATGTGCCTTTGAATGCCTTTCTTTTCACAGTAGTCATCAAACTCCTTGTTATATAACTCTAAGCCATTGTGTATCCTCAAACACTTAAGTTTCTTTCCAGTTTGGTTTTCCATTAGAGTGTGCCATTTGATGAATGCTTTTAGTGCTTCATCTTTTGACTTTAGGAGATAGATCCAGCATTTCCTGGACATGTCGTCAATAATTGACATGAAATATCTCTTACCTCCTATGGTTTGAGTCTGTGCTAGTCCCCATAGGTCACTATGAGCATATTCCATACTGTTGGTGGCCCTCCTTGCATTCTTTGGGAAAGGGGTTCTGTGATGTTTCCCTAAGATATATCCTTCATAGAACTCAATCCTTTTTACAGTAACATTAGGCAGCAGCCCTTGTTGCTCTAGGTGCTTGAGACTCTTATTCCCTGCATGTCCAAGTCTTGCATGCCATAGAATTGTTAAGTTCAGATCCTTTTCCTCTACTGTTAGGTTGATTTCTGTAGTTCCTATAACATACTATAGGCCTCCTCTCTTAATTTCCCTTATTACCACCTTTCCATTTTTGATGATTTCTCTCGAACTATCTTTGGACTTTATCTTGTATCCTTGCTTATCAAAAGCACTTTCGGATAGAAGATTTCTCCTAATTCCAGGGGTATATCTCACATTGCTCAATGTCCTTCTCTTTCCATCATGCATCTTGATGGAAACATTGCCAATGCCCTTAATATCTTACTTCCCTGCATCAACCATTCTTACTTTGGCTGACAAGTTCTCAAATGTAGAGAACCACTCCCTGTGGGAAGTTAGATGCATTTTCTAGCCTGAATCTAGAATCCAGTCTGTTGTTAGCTCATTTGCTTCAGCTGTCAATGCAAGAATCTCATCTTCACTAGATTCTTCAACCTTTTCAACATTTCCAGCATCTACCTTCTCTACTTCTTTATCCTTCTTTTCCTTCCTGCAATCTCTGACAAAATGACCAATTTTGTCACAGTAAAAACATTTCTTACCTTTAGCTTTGCTCTTTTTCTTGTCATCATCAGTTTTCTTCTGTTTTCCCTTTCCTTTAGCTTTTTGCCCACCTTTCTTTGAATTAGTATGTGTTGATCTGTTCTCGGATCTTTTGTCCAAGAACATCACTTCTGGTTCCTTTTTAAAGTGATTATTATCTGTCACTTCCTCCATCAAAGAGTCAAGAACTCTCTTTACTGTTAGAGCATGACCACTAGCATGCTTTACCACTTTTTTTAATGCGTTAAACTCCTGGGGTAGGAACTTTAGAATCACGACTGCTTGGTGTTCTTCAGAAATTATCTCTCTAGTAGCTTCAAGATCTTGAATTAGTTTAAAGAAATAATCTAGATTTTCTTCTAGAGTTACTGTTGTGTTCATCTTGAAGCTGGCAAGATTGTGCAGCAAGGTCATTTTGTTAGGTAGGCACCTTTTTTAGTAGATCTCATCCAATTTATCCCATAGCATCTTTGTTGTGTTACAATTTTTCACTTTTTTGATGACAATTGGTGAAAGAAGCAACATTAGCTTGCAATGTGCCAATCTTGCCTTCTTAATCACATGATCTTGTTCATCTTCATACGTTGCATCTATGGCTCCAAAACACTCATAGGATTCAAGAAGGGCTTGCATCTGTAATTTTCATATTGCAAAGTCCTCCTTTCCTATGAATACTTCCATCTTTTTTCCCACCATCTTGTAAGATCTTTGTAAAGACTTGTGCTTGAACTTTCTTTGATGGATTCTTTGACTTGTGATTGAGGGCAGAAACTTGAATGGCTCTGATACCAATTTGTTGGAAATTTTTATGTAATTTCTGTAATACTTCTGAACTGATGATGCTTGGTCTTGTAATTTTGCATAAATGAAGTTGCAAGCAAGTAAAGAAGACACTCAGAGTTTACTTGGTTCGATAGCACAAAGTTATCTATGTCCAAGGGTCAAACTCACACACAGAATTTTACTAGAATCAAAAAAGGAGAAAATACAAGAGATTGGGTGTTTAAAGAACACCTGCAAGAGTTCTATCAAACTCTCCAGTACCCACTGTAATGTACTCTAGCACTCTCAATTATTTCCTTACTTGAAAATAGAAAAATGTAAACTTAGTAGACTTGATTGTATTGGTATTGTTCTATGTTTATTTTGGAGCCTGAGGCTTGGTTATTTATAAGTTTTTTGGATAACTGTTGCCTTTGACTGATTCTATGTATATGCATGCCTTGTCCACGTGATTCAGTTAAAAGACTACCTTTATTCTTTAATTGACTTCAATCAGACTTTAATGCATCTAATGAAGTGCAGTGTTTTGTCCATGTGTTGGTCATCATGCTCTGCGTTTTGCTTTCTTATGCTGTGCATTTGGTGGCTGTGTTTAATGTGCTTCATGTGCGTTTAGAACATAAGTGACATAGGAAACTTAAAACTTCATACAACTCCTTTAGAACTTTCGAGAGTCACCTTTTATTTCTCTCTGCAAGCTTCAGATATTTTTCTTCCTCTTCTTCGTTTCCCCTCTGTTTTCTATATCTGTAGTGTTTCAGTGTAGATTTATGGAGAATCTCTTGTGATTCCTCACAAATTAAATTATATTGTTTTATAAATATTCAAATTAAACTTTATGTGAATAAAAATTTTAACAAATTAAGAAATTATTATATTAGTTACCTATTCTTAATGTGGAAAAATTTTGATATATTTTACATTTAAAATAAGTTTATGGTGTTATATATGCCATATACTATACTGTGGAATTCAACCATATTTTTTTAAAAAATAGATTTTAATAGTTTTTGTTTTTCTTGTTTGATAATTTAGTCCTTTCATATAAAGTTGGATAACTATTAATTACATTTCAGTTTTTTAATAAATTATTGGTTAAGTTACGTAATTTGACCTAGATAAAGATAATAAAGTGACCAAATAAATGGTCTAAATCAACGGGTCGAAGTCCGTGTGGAAAATGAATCTCAATCAGTATAGACCGGACCCATATCGGTCTTGTGATAAGAAAGCCTGATATGAATGCTATATATAAAGGTTAAGGTCTCCTACAGCTTCTTATATAACCAATCATAAGCATAAGGATTATTTAACCCATTAGGAGAACTTATTTTTTGAAAAAACTATGGAAAGACCTTATCCGTGTCCCGGAGAGTAGTTCCCATAAAGACGGCGGTAGATTCGCGCTTGTTTCGGCTTCGAAAAGCTCGTTTGAAGTTACGAAAATAGAAATCAAATATTTCCGCGTTTCTTTGTTTCTTACCCTTTCACGTTTAATCTGGGATACATAACTAAGGTATCGTTACGTATTACATTTTTTACACATAAATTTAACTTAAAGTATGTGTTTCATAAACCCACAAAGTTTCATTCTATCTTCTTCTTGTCTTATTCTCACATATCACAAACATAAAGTTAAACTGAATGTTCGTCAAGCCTAACTCTTTAAATTTTTACACCGTACTCAGATCTTATTTATTTGATCCTCACACTTTGTTTATTGTCACATTAACCTATTCCAACTGCCCCATCAGTCAAAATTAGTAGCTTGGTAGCTCCAAACCAGGAAGTGTTTGCTAAAGCAAGCTTTAGCAGTTGTGTGGTTGATAGGTTCTGTATCAACTTTTTGCTATTTTAGGTTTGAACCAGGATTTTGAAACTCTAATAGAGAGCAACATAAATCCTGTAAGGTAGAAGGTTGAGGTTATATCAATCATCTTTTGTTATCTATTTTTGGATATCATTAACAAAATTTTAGATGCTTAGAGAGCAAGCGGCCCGCTAATCCTCTGAAACAACATGGACCACATCTTGTTACTTAGTTATCCATCTTTTGCCACCATTAACACAAGACAATGACTTCCAGTCTAATTCTACCCTATCATATGCATACACACTATTCTTTCTTAAAACTTCATCAAAGGATCCACAGAGTAAGAGAGGTTAAAATTTTTCTCTCATCAATAATCCATAACTCTATTGATACTTTTCAAAGATTTCTTCTCCAGCTTTCACTTTCACTTTCACCTTCTCTGCTTTACTTTCTTCATGATTGATATTGTTCTAGTTTCCCCATGTGCCTAAAATTCTGCAATTTGGTGTCCTTCCCACTTTGCATGGATTGAATTTTTATGGATCCAATTTCATCATCTTGTATAACATATATATGGTTTTCAAATGGGTTCAATTTTAGTTGCATGCTACTGGTGACTACGGGAGGGGGCTGCGCGCGACAGAGGAGGGATAAGCTGAAGCGGCTGTTGGCAGGGGGTACAGGATGGGCTTCCGAATGTTTCTTGTCCATGTGGGCATATGTGCATTTTTGTATGCGTACTGCTACTCCGTTTTAGTTTTTTTTTTGCATTTAAGCCTCTAGATATTTTAAACTTTATGGTACTGACCTGTATTTCAAATACTAACTAGTACCAACCGAAATGGTTAGTGCTGATCGATACAAAATACTGTAGCTTCATACCGTTTTTCGAACGGTACGGTATAAAATCTATTACTTTGCTAAAACAACAATAACAACATCCAATAAGAATCTCGCTATTATGCAAGATCTAAGAAGGTTCAATAGTATACAATCTTAACCCTAATTAGTAGAGAATTTATTTCCAAATAACTCACATGAAAAGAAAATAGCGAGAGAGAGATGGAGATAGAGAGAAATAATAAAATAAGAAGAAGAAGAAGAAGAAAATGAAAAAGATTAATAACAATAATAATAATAATACTAGCAGTAGTTGTATTGCTAGTACTATTACTAATAATAGTAGTAATAGTAGTTGTTGTTATTGTTATTGTAGTGGTGGTGATGGTAGTAATAATAATAATAATAATCAAAAGTTAATAATAATAATACTAACAACAACAATAATAATAACTAATAACTAATCAATCAAGTTAAGTCCCTAAGAGGTAAGTACTACCTCTTTACAAGTTTAGGTAAATATAAGAAGAATTACAAGAATCTCTTTACAAGGGATTCTTTATTTGAATTTTAGTATGTCAAAATTTTCCAATATAGTCATGTCCTCGATAAGTTCTAACATTGTCATATCATTCTTGATCACCTCCCCTCAATTCTTCTTAGGCCTCTTTTTTTCCTTGCAGTTTCTAAGTATCATCTTCTCACTAGAGCGTCTAGGTGTCTCCTCTTAACATATTCAAACCACCTAGGTCTGTCTCTCTTAATTTTTCAATAATATCAGTTACCTTCAATCTGTCCTTTACTATGACATTTCTAACCTTAACGTTTCTAGCGAGATTGCACATCCGTCGGAGCATCTTCATCTTCGTCATCATTAGCTTATGACTATGCATTTAATTGATGGGCCAATATTTTGCACCATAAAGCATGATCGATCTTATCGCTAAATGATAGAACTTACCTTTAATCTTACGTAGTATCTTCATATCACACAGAACTCCTTATGCACTTCTCCATTTAGGCCACCCAGATCTAATCCGGTAAACTATGTCTTCATCAATCTCTCCGTTGCTGTGAATGATAGAGCCTAGATTTTTAAAACACTCATTTTATGGTAGAACTTTTAGACCAATCTTTACCTCCACTTCGGTAACCACTTTAAGTACCAAAAATTTGCACTCCACGTACTCACTCTTAATCCTACTCAATCTAAAGCTTTTGACTATAATATATCCCTCTAAAGTTCAAGCTTGGTATTGACCTCCTCTTTTGTCCCATTCATTAAAATAATGCAATCAGCAAACAACATATACCAAGGCACATCCCCTTGAATATTCTTGGTGAGCTCATCATTCACTACTGCAAACAGAAAGGGGCTCAAAGAGGAGCCTTGATGTAGCCTAATATCTATAGAAAAATGCTTTGTATCTCCTCCTATTGTCCTTACTCTAGTTTTTACACCTTCATACATATCCTTAATAATTTGTATATTAGTCATAAGAACCCCTTGAATTCTAAAAACCTCCATATGATTTCCCTTGGTACCCTATCATACGCCTTTTCTATGTCAATAAAAATCATGTGTAAGTTACACTGTCTTTCCCTATAATACTCCATCAACTTCCTAAGAAGGTTCAAAGCTTCTGTCGTAGACCTTCCTGGCATAAAGCCAAATTGGTTTTCCAAGATGGAAGCATCCTTCCTCATTCTCTTCTCATTCACCTTCTCTCATAATTTCATAGTGTGACTAAATAATTTGATGCTTGTATAGTTGTTACAGCTTTGAATGTCCCTTTGTTCTTGTATAAAGGAATTACTATACTAAATCTCCACTCATCTGGCATTTTGACAAACTTAAGGGTCACATTAAAAGCTTGGCTAGCCAAGTAATACTCTTTTTACCTAGGCTCTTCCACACCTCTATGAGTATCTCATTAGGACCTACTGCCCTACCACTTTTCATCTCCCTCAACGTTCTATTAACTTCATTCCTTGTAATCTCTTGGCAATAAGTAAAATTATGAAACCTCTCGGATATGCTAAAGTCAGCTAAGGAGAAGTTATTGAAGTAAATCACATGTTAGTATAGACTTTATATTTGATATACAAAATTCACAAGAAGGGGGGTTGAATTGTGTATCTTTTTCTTGAATACAATCCCCTTTTCAAAACTTCTTTTGAAAGCTGCTTTTTTAAGAGCTATTGAATAATAGTATCACGAAGTATTGTAATTCGCTTCTAAGTACTTGTATAAAACAATAGAATTTAAACGTTGAGAGTTAAGAGTAAGAATTGACACAACAGATTTATACTGGTTCACCCCAAACCGTGGGCTACGTCTAGTCATCAGAATCTTTTCTGAGATTTCACTATCCTTCTCAAAAATACAAGTATTCTTTTCACCGAGCCTCTTCAGGTCTCTTACAATAAGTATTCTTTTCACCTAGCCTCTTCAGGCTTTCAACTTTTCTTCTTTCTACTGAAAGATGTTTCGAGCTTTGTTACAGATAATATATATTAGACCCCTAGCCTTTTTGCAAGCTAAGATTATTTATCAAGGAACTATTGGCAATTAGTTATGTGTAAATAAGAGAAGAAATCGTGAGATTGGAATGAAATGGAAAGGGATTTATGGAAATCAAAAGTTATAGGATTGGTTAAAGTGGTTAAGTTGGAAAATTTTCTGAACATGGTTCGGTATTT
>JAOSBP010182727.1:0-14518 GCA_027563825.1 Erythroxylum mucronatum
ATCAAAACTAATTAATTCTTTCCTCATTAATTTTCTTAAGGCACAAAATCATCTATAACACAATTTATATTCAAAAAACACTCATTTCCATTTATTTTAATAGTTTCTAATTTCCACAAAAAATTTGGGGTCCAACACTCTAGCTATTTTGAAAATGTTGGAAGGTTTTCCATTCATAAGAATAGAGTAAGATATAGTGGCAATGTAGCTCTTAATCCAAGCAATGTAGCTCTTAATCCAAGCAATAAACCTTGATGGAAGTCTCCTGACTTGTAGAGATGATGGGATGAAGCTCTAAGAGATTGGGTCAAAAGCTTTAGTAAAATCAACTTTTAATATGCAAATCATTTTGAGTTTTAGCTTTTGATTAATACTTATGAAATCATAATGCTGTCTCCAATGTTCCTTACAGGGATATATGCACGCTAAGTTGTGTCAATAAAGTCTAGAAGAATGGTCTTTAATCTATTGGCAATGATTTTTGTAATAATTTTGTAGATCACATTGCAACATGCAATTCATCTATAGTCATTCTTGGAGGATGGGTTAGACACTTTAGGCGTTAAGTAGAGACAAGTCTTATTGAACTCAGTTGAAATTCTTCTTAAGTTGAAGAATTAAAAGATAACTTGTGTGACCAATACACCAGTTGAGCTCGAGATAGCTTAAAAGAACCTAGCATTATAACCATCAGGCCTATGAGCTTTATCAGAGGGAAAAAGAACAAGGTATCTTTGATTTTAGTAGTTGTGACCTTTTTAATGAAGCATTAGTGGATTTAGATGAGAATGGACATTTCAATACATTTTATAACTCTATAGATAAAGGAAGAGTGCTATGCTGATATCCTAATAGTTTGGAAAAGAAATATATAGTAAGTGTCTTTAGAGAGTCTTGTCTAGTGATTGACCCTCAAAATTGAGTAAAGTATAGATTGTGTTGCAATTCCTTTTTGCTTCAATTTTTATTTAAGAGAACTTTGAATTTTGGTCACCTTCCTTTAGCCAGTTGGTCCTAGATTTTTACTACTGGTGAGAATTATAAGTTTCTGTTGCATTTATATATCTCTTTAGCTTTATAAGTTCCTGAGCTTTAAGGTAGGCTTTACATGTTTGGAAGCTAATTTATCTTGGCAAGAGATGTGTTAATTAAAAGCTTAATTCTTTTCCCATTTCATAGGATCTCTATTGTTTGCCTATAACTTGACCAATTCATATTTAATAGCCTTAATCTTTGCCAGGCATTTAAAAGTATTATATACAAAAACTTCATTTATGAAACTTGTATTTAAAGAAATGACAAAATGAGGATGCTTTAGTAAGGAGTTAAAGAACCTAAAGGGGTCTTTCTTTTTTGCTTCCAAGGGTGAAGTCTGCACATAAATTGGAGAATGATCATAAAGCAATACATTTCCAAAAATGTGCATGACTGAGGGGAAATTATGAAAGTCATTATGAGTTCATTAAGCATCTAACTTTTTCTGTAAGAACCAGTCTCTTGTTTGTCTATTTGGCCAAGTGTCAAATATGCCTTTGTAGTATTTGGCCAAGTGTAAAATATGCCTTTGTAGTTTAACTCAGTGAGCTCCAGCGACTTAGGGCATTCATCCAATTCATGTAGATTAGAATACAAGTTTCTCCTCACACCATAGGCTTTATTAGAATGGAAAATACAATTAAAATCACCAATAACTATCCATAGACAGGGCTGGTTAATTATGAGATGATTCAGATCCTCCCAAAGTTTCCTCCTTTGAAATTCTAGATTAGAAGCATAAATAATTATAAAGTGGAAAGTGAGTTGTGTTTACATTGCCAGTAATTCACAGTGGATGAATCCTTTAAAACATTTCTAGTTTGTAAGAGTGAATATGTTATAAGTGAGATAATGATTCTCCCATTCAAGTGTTTCTCTTGGTTATTGATTGTAATCTAGTCCCTATTCAAAAACTAGAGTCTTTTTTCGAAAAGGTTTTAAATTGATTTTAATTTTAATGAAATCCATAAGATGTCGTTTATTTTTGTAATAGAGCCCTTAATAGCAGATCGCTTACTAATATAGTTAAAGCCCTTTGTATTCCAGATAATAAACTTTATAGGATAGAAAGGTTAGTTTTTTTTTTCCTTTATGTCCTTTCTGCTAAATCTACCACTACTAGTACTAGGTTAAGAAGATACTTGACTATTCTCATCTGAGCTAAGATATTGATTGACAAGAGCTAGTTTAATCATGATGGAAACTTGAGGGTCCCTTCTAGCCTAATTAAATAGCTGTTCATATGCAAATGGTTCTAAATTTGAAGTCTTATGAATGGGGTTTTCTTCAACATAATTTTTATTCTTTTCATTATCAAGAGATGTAATTGAAAAGGAAGCAACATTTACAAGATTATTTCCACTCTCCACATAAGTTACGTTTAGAGTCCTTCAAGAGATCTAATAGAAGAGACAGAAGGACTAGGAGGTTCTAGATTCTTAAATGATGTTATATCTGTCTTTCATTTGGGAATTGTAATAAAGGGAGTGAATTTGCAACTATTTCAATGTTAAAAGTGGTTACCAATTTTTGTTGGGCTTTCCAAACTTGGGTTATTTCTTTCTTCTTTGGTCTCCAGAAGGTAAGTGACATTTAAGGGAATCTTTATATAATTGATCATCTTGATTCAATCTAAAGATTTTGATGGAGTCTAGTAGCTTACCATCTACATCAAGCTTCAAACATACTTTGACATGGACAATCTTTTAAAGGTTTGTTGTATTTTCATCAAGGTTAATGGCTTGCCAAAAGTACTAGCTAAATAGCTTATTCCTTTTTGACAAATATTTAAGTGGTACTCCATGTAGATTGGCCCTGATAGGATTTATTTTAAGGATTTCCTGTCCAATGTTAAACCAGTGAACTATTTTTTAACAAAGAAAGGATGACCATATATATATCATGGTCCCGATTCTTTTATTTTCCTTATATTTTACTATGAAGTAAATCTAAAAATGAATAGCTCCTTTGAATTAATCAAGACCTTTTAAAGGCTAAACTTTCTCCAGTTCACTTATGCCCACTGCTACGTGGTACAGAATGCAAGTCTTTTCTCTAGAAAATAACCAACAAGAGCACAACTCCATTTAGTAGCACCTTGCTTTAGTGCTTCAATGGGAGGACTGATAGGAGCTCCATGATCTATTGGTTTGACATACCTTAAAGATCCTAATCTTTTTGAGTCGCCTACTACCTTAGTCCATGTAGCTTTTTAAAAAGTTGCAACATTTTCTTTGTCTAGGTTAGCTATAACAAAACCTCCAACAAGAGGTGGTTCAGAAGTATAAGGAAGGCCCAAAGAGAGTTTTGACAACATAGTAAGGGAAGGGAAGTTGAGGTAAAAGGATAATAGTGGAGGAGTAAGGCTAAAATTAGGATGAAGAGAGTCTGAGGCTAGAAGAGGGTTAGAGAAATCTTTTCCCATAATGGTATAAAATAAAAAGGTGGGAAAGGAGAAGAAAGGTAGGTTACTATAATTACAAAAGTCAGACCGGGTTCAAGGGAACTAAAAACCAACCTAACATGGAGAGAGAGAGCATAACATTTTTTATAAGGTTTTTGTTGCATTTATTTAGATTGTGTGGACTGTTTTTATTTTTTCTAAGGCTATTGATTTGTTTGCTGATATTAGGAAATCCTATATGTGTGTGTGTGTGTGTGTGTGTGAGTGTTGTTGTTGTTGTTGAACAAGTTTTACCTAATGTAAAACCCTGTATATTTCCCAAGTATATGAATAGTAAATTTGTAGTGATTGAGGTGTTGATTATGCAAGAAATAAGCTAAAATTAAATGAACTTAACTTTGTCTAAGGTTTGAAATATGATTTGAGAGAAAAAAAATTCAGAAATTAAACAATCAAATAAAATTGAGCACTAAACCACTTAACAATTGAGCTGCCACAATAAAACAAGGAGGATCAAGTATGAAAGTGTAGGATTCATTCTATTATCATTTTGTTCCCTTAACCATTTTTGATTCAATTTGGTGTTGATCCTAGATTTTTGAAGGGTTTAATTATTATCTCTTAAGACCTATTCATTTAACCCCAATTAATAATCCCTAGTTGACAAAGAAATAATAGATTTGCAATCTCTGGATTAACAAAAACAACCTAACATTTTCAACTAGTTCTTAAGCAATTAATCAAGTAATCAAGTTCTCACACAAGATCTCTCTTTATATGATTATCAATTAGATATTTGTGTGACTTATTAGGTTGTTTACTCTTATTACCTAGCCTAATCAGATTACTATTAACTCACTCTCTTGATTTTTTTAATTAAAGTATAAGCAAACACAAATATCATAACACCTAAAACATTGCATTGAAATCAAAAGTGTTCAAGTCACAAAATAAGTCAAGAACAAATCCTAATGTAAAATTAGAATATCATCAATGTGTATAACATCTTCCAATTCAGTTTACACATCAAGTTTAATGAAAATAACAAAAGGAAAGAAAGAAAAACTTGATTTAGAATTGAATCTGCAAATCTGGAAAATGTTGGACAACTGATACTCTTTTTGATATTCCTTTGATTAATCTCAATTTGGTAAGATAGTGGTTGCTCTTTTTTGAGTGTTTTATATTCTTCAATAGTTCTTAAGGCTTTTAGGGTTCTTTATAAGGTTTACCCACTTAATTTGATTCCAAAAGTAGCCCCAAAATATTAAAATTACAAAAAAAATCGCATGTTGGAAAAGCTGAATTCGTGGGACAAGCAAGTCACGATCATGGCCTACTTTCATACTTCCAATTCTTCTCTTTTCTTCAATTTCCTGTTTCCATACACTCAAACACACATCACCACCTCTTGAAACATAAAATTAAGATCCAAATTATGCTCAAAACCACACAAACACTTAGAATATAAATAAACACTAATAATATCATAATTCTAAGCCTATATACATGACAATCATCTAGTAAATACTCAAAACCACACTTAAACATCTATCAAAATATAGTATAATTTACACCTATCAAAATTCCTACACTTAAAATTTTGTTTGTTTTTAAGAAAAAACGAAAACAAAATAAAAAACTCAAACAAACCAAACAATAACACATAAATTCATGCAACATGCACTATTGATACAATGACATCTAATTTCACAAAACCAATTTAACCTTAAACATCAATCATTCAAGTTGTTCCATCATATTAACCTATGCAATTTATGTCAAAGAAATTTGGATTGAATATACATGCTAATCAAGATATTAACATTATATTCATTCACCTAAAGGACTTATATACATACTTTGATAATTAGTAATCAACCAAAATTGCAACTATCACTAAGTATCCTTTTATGAAATTTTTTGCTATTTTCAATGATCAGTAGGATTTGTTTATTGAAACATCACTTTTTTGTTTTTTGTTTTAACATTAACTTAGTCTTTTGACGCGAAGGCAAACACTTTGTCATGAATGTCTCCCGATTACTCAACTAGGCCATGTTTTATTAATTAACTTAGTTGGAATATCATTTTAGTCTTTTAACGCAAAGATAAACATTTTGTCGTGAATGCCCTTAGTTAATCAGCTATATTACATTCTCAATTAGTTACTAGCTATATTCATAACCCAATATTTGTTTCAAAAGGGCTAGCAGAATAACTATTCTTTTAATAGATATACACATTTTTTTCATTTCACAAAGCCTACTTTATTTCTTTTAATGAATCATCCTCATAAAAGACTACTTACGATACAAACATATTCAATTGACTTATAATTATAAATTTATGTAACAAATTTCCTAAGATGAACAAACTAATATCATATCCTAATCAACATGCATATTTAACCAAAGATACTTAAACCATAAAATGCACAAGTCAATATGCCTTTACAAATTTAATAACTATGTTCAAAGCTAAACTATTTCCATCAAGTTATTGCCATTGACATATTTACACAATTCACACATATGCTCACATTATGTCAACCTAATTAAAAACTAAGACAATATGATAGGCAAACTTCCCACACATGACATGCCAATGCAAAATTCTCCCTACACTTAGACAACACATTGTCCTCAGTGTGAGAAAAACAAACAACACATAAATGGAAATAAAAAATGACAAGAAAAACAAAAAAAGGTTAGAGTAAGGAAACTTATAATGTTGCGGTGGCGATGTTGTTAGAGCTGGAACTTGGAGATACTTCTGATTATGAAATTCCAACAATCCACTCCCTACAACATAAAAATAAAAAAACGAAATACCAATAAAATAAAATAAAAATTAAACTTATCCTAACTCTTGGGTTGCCTCCCAAATAGTGCTTAGTTAATGTTATTAGCTTGACGTATTCTCCCTTTTATGCTCAACCTGCGTCAATTATGAGTGGCTTGTATCCACCCATGTCACCCAATTTTAGTTTCATAGCCTGTAAATAAGCTACATATTATAAGATAATAATAAGGAAATAATTAATCAAATTAAGAAAACCTAGTAAGTTCAGTAATGTCCTTTTCGGTAACAAACTATCAACAAAATAGGGAATAATGAAACTCCCTGAATTCTCTATTGAATTCAATAGTTTGACTTCTAAGAAAGTGAGCTATTCTCTTTCTTCCTCAATCACCTTCATCTCCTATTCTTCTTCTTTGTGAACAGAGACATCTGTATCTTCCTCAACCTCTATCTCCACTGTCATATGTTCGTCAATCTCTTATTGAACAAAGACTTCCTTATATTCTTCAAACCCAATCTTCGTTGTCATTTCTTTTTCTTCCTCTCGCTCTTTTAAAGATTTGACATCATCAATTCTCATAAATTAGCTACCTTCCTTCATATTCTTTAATACCTTATTCATGCTTAATTTCACTTGTTCATCTCCGATTCGAAAGATGAGGTTGTCTTCACGGACATCTACCAAAGCTTTTCTAATGTTCAAAAATGGTATATAAAAAACTAGCAAACAATTTTAATCCTTTTCACAGTCTCGCCGAGCCGTTTATCATTACGATAGGTGTCAAGTGGAAGTGCGGTGATGCATGCAATTGAGGCATCCTAACAAACTAGTAGATTTGAACCTTGTTCCTATATGATCCGATCAATTCGATCAGGTATTTACCATCTATTTTTCTTGTTCAACTCTTTGACAACATGAAAAAACCAAAAGCTTTACCCCACTCTCTATCACACGATGAAATCCACAGGAATTATAAGCTTTTCCACTTTATAAGCACATCCTCCACTAAGCCTAACGGTTTCTTTATCTGTTGGTCACCAAATGAATATGCATAGATGTTGGCTTCACATCTTTTAACCCCAGTTTCTTAAAAATTGACAAAGGCATAAGGTTTATACTTGTGTCTAAGTCGCATAAACATTTCAAAATCTCTAAATTACTAACTACAAAGGGTATCATGAAGCTCTTTGGATCTTTTAACTTTAAGGGCATATGGTCGGTAATTAAGGAGGTACAAGTTTCCATTATGGCTACCGTCTGGTCATCTTCCCAAGTCTGATTTTCAAATAATTTGTCTTTAAGGAACTTCATGTACTTAGGCCTGCATTTCAATACTTTCATAAAAGACAAGTAAATTTGTCATTTCTTTAGCTTTTTCCCAAACTTTGCGAATGGTAGATCCAATTCGTTCTTCTGAAGTCTTTATGAGAATGGTATTTTTGGTGAGTAAGGTGGAGGAGGAGTATAGGGAGAGTCATCATTCTTTTCTTCATCCTTTTTCTTTTTCTCTTATTTTTCTACAAGGTGGGTCTCAGGTTGTCTTTTCGCTAGTTCTTCTAGCTCTTTTTCACTCCTAAGTGTGATAGCCTTACATTGCTCTCTTGGATTTACTTCCATGTTGCTCATAAAGTTTCCCACACTTCTCTTACAGAATTCAATGGAAAATTGGCCCATTTAGACCTCTAGGTTGTGAATAGAAGAGGCATGCTCTTCCTTTACTTACTCAAACTTTCCTTATAGTCTCTTCTAAGCCTCATCCATATTTATAAGTTTGTCTATGATCTTATCCAATTTAGAATCCTATGAACTAGACTCATCTTGCTGAAATCCTAGTTGGTCTTGATTTCTCATTTAAGTCTTTGCATTGTTTGACTAAAAGAAATCTGGGTGGTTTTGCCACCTTAGATTGTATGTGTTCAAATAAATATGATTACTTCCTTGACCAAATTGTGCTTCATTGAAGTTCAATTACTCTATATTGTTGATTTCCTCTATGAAGCAATCAGCTGTGACATGGCTCTCTCGTTCACATAGTTTGTATCTTTGTTGAATTACTTTGAATGGGGAGAACGAGGTGGCTGACAGACTATTCAATTCTTTGGTGAGGTTGTCACAACCTGGTACCACATCGGGCACATGAAAACCTCCGTATACTCGGTCTAAGTACACTCACGGTATCCTTAATCTGACAATGCAAAGCTAACTGAATATCTCTCCTTTTTTTTGAAAAATTTGGGCAGCATCAACAGTTGTATTTTAAAAATTCTAAAACTCAATCAAACATCTGCAAACAATTTTAAATGGACTTCTATATTCACATTAAAATTCTAGCACAACTTCTGTACTTTTAAGTCCACTCAAAAACAATCTCAACAACAATACCAACACTTCATACAAAAGGTCTTTTACAAACTATAAGACAGTTAGGAGTTAATTTATAAAGTCATAAAGCATATCAATATAACCAAACTAATAAAAACAGTTCATGAGCCATTATACAATATAAGTACAAATAAAGACTACCCACGTGCGGTAATGTCACGAAAATGTAAAAAAAATTGCACGTTCCACATAGAGCTTCAAGCTCACTAAATTAACCAGCTTGGTTGGAAAGTAGAGGGGGTGAGTACACTATATACTCATTGAGCGGGAAAAACATATATTACAAATAGAACTAGATACATATCAAGACGGTATAGATAACCTATGAAGTGAACATACATCATATAGAAACACATAAGCCTAACCTATGATTCAACGTATACTAGTTAGGAACCATATAAGCCTAGCCTATTAATCACTCATCCGGTGAACATAAGTTTTAGTTCCAGTACATAAAAGCAGAAAAACATCACGTGTATAATCAAATCTCGTCAGAAAACAAATCTCAAAATAAGCCAAAACAATTATGTGTGTCACCACGAGTAAGACAAACTAGTGTGCACACCTACCGATTTTCGGTGTTAGCTTGACTTTCATCCGTGGTGAGTCTGGAATACAATCGACAAAAGCGTCAAGACCCTAAGTGATGACCTCATCGGTGAACAAACCCTAAGTGTGGAATCACTCGTAAATCTTGTAAAAAGGTGTTGATACGGGAACTCGAGTTTTATGTACCAACGTCAAGGGTACGGGGGTCGCTTAATCTGTTGTGCCTAACACACGATTGACCAATCGTTACCTCACCAATCATAAAAAATCATATACAGATATTAAGTATAAAAATCAAGTAAGCATGCTTTTATTTATCTGTCCAATCGATAAAATAGAACCTTGCTATGGCTCTAAGCAAAAAAAGAATACATACACGTAGCATACATGACTCGGTTATGCATATGTAAGTTCCAAAACATTATTTAATGCAAAAAAGTCATCTTTTGCACTCCAAGTGCAAAGTTGTTTAAAAATGTAGTTTTAGAAAATAAAATGTTGTCCTTTGCATTTCAAGTGCAGGTTTGTTGAAAACAATATCATTTCTTAAAATATGTAATAAACAATCAGTTGCAGTCCAAGTGCAAAGAATTATTCAAAATAATGTTTTTTATTAAATACACAAGTATATTAGCATCTATTTGAGATTAAATTCTACTATGCATTTCTTAGGTTCAAAATTCACATACAAGTCATCATGCATGTCTTGGGATATCCTAATACCATTTGAGAGATATGGTTTCCTCAACTTACCTTAAAAGAAAGTGTACACTTCCTTAACTTCAACAATCCTCGGTACGAGCTCCTTGATTTGAAGCTCCCGAGCCTTTATACATAAAAGAAATATACAATGTATTTACTACTCAAACATATATCTCATATTTATACATCATCACATAAGTATATAAAACACAATATCACTATCTTTCAGCTATAAGATTCAACCATTACTCATCAATTTGAGCAAAATTCAAGTTTACTCTAAGTAAACATGAAAGTCGTTTTCCAATGTATATCATTACGAACCCTTAAATCCTAAGCCAAGTTCACTTTGACATTTTATCAAACACCTAATGTGCATAACTTTTAAGTCATATTTTCAAGACTTTGTCATAGTAATTCATGATCCTATCTTATTATATAACAAATACTTCCAAACAACACATTTCACCACTCCATTCAATCCAATTCCCTTCATTTAAGCCATATTTATCATAATTATGCAACTCATTACATTAATCCATTCCTTCTCCCATCATTTCGACCAAGCCTCATCAATATACATCTTCCTCATTTTTCATCATCAATTCACATTATACATATACAATTAACACCATATAATTCATCTAAATCATCAATTTCAAAAGATTTTCAAAAATTCACAAACTTTCACCAAAGAAAGGGCATTTCGGTTTTTACTTAAGGAGGCTTCTCCATGACTCATTTCATTCATCTAAAACATGTTTCATGTATATATATTGAAGCATGGAGAACAACATGTCTTAACACCAAACTTAAAATCATAATATAGAGAAAGATGAGACAAAACTTACCTAAACCTTCCTTTGGTGATATATTAAAATCCTCTGAGTATTTCTCAAATATAATGATAGATTTGAGTTCCTTGATCCCAAATTATCTTAGAACACCATGATTTAGGTTGGAGAATTAAAAAAAGGGTAGGATTTAGTGATAGCTGAAAATGGTTCTTCTCCTCCTCTCTTCTCCTTTCTTTTAATTAAAACAAAATGTTTTAAGCCTTTAGTAATGGGATGCACGGTCATACATGAAGAAGGGTCTAGAATATTGACTCTTATTCGACCAAAATATGGTGAAATCACCTTTTTGCCCTTAGGTTATACTAAATTACCATTATACCCTCCAAATTTTCCTAAATTTGCAATTATGCCTAAAATTTGGGAATGAACAAAAATTTTAATTTTATTTTAGTCCCTGAACTTTTGAAAATAATACATATTGGTCCTCCAATAATTGAAAAATTACATTTAAGTCCTTTGACTTTTAACAATTGACAAATAAGTCCTTACATACATCAACTTTTCCAATTAAGCTTTCTAAGTGTCCAATAAGTTTATAAATAATGTTAATCACCTCTAAGACATTAGAACACATTTAACTTAACCACCATGGTCTTATCCATCCATTGGACTCGGTTTTACACACTTAGAAGCTTATATGTCAGAAATCTCTAAGATTTCGCATACCGATGAACTCTAAGTTCATGTAAGGACATATAACATTATAAATCATTGGCATATATACCCAAAAGAGTTTAAATATACAACCATGTATATATCAATATACAGTAGCATCTCTAAGTACAGAATAATACAAAAGGGCTCAGAGAGTCCGGCATTACAGAGGTTGTCGATTTTAGCTTGCAATGCTATCACTGAATCTACCACAATCATTCCTTCTGGATCTAGGAAGGTTAAATGTTGTCTACTTTGTCCCAATATCTAAAGACAACTATTGTTCGCCATCTCTTTAAAGAAATTATGTGCCGCTTGCATTGGTGGTCTTGAAGTTCCTTGATGATAGGCATTGAACCTTGGGCTCGTAAAGTCTATAAGGGTCCTTTGCTCTCCATGATGTATTTCCTTTGTCATTGTTCTTTCTATCTCTTCTTGGAATTGAACTTTTCAGATTCTTCATTGTTGCCTTGTGATGTCCAAATTCATGTCTTTTACTTTGTGACTAAACTTCCTTCTCTCTTTTTTTAAATTTCTTATGATTGAGTACCACAATCACAAGAAAGGGAAATAATTCCTCAAAACAAAGGAATTCAAAAAGTCCTAAACTAACTCCCTGGTAATGGCGCTAAAAACTTGTTGAGCAAGTTTTATTTAATGTAAAACCCTCAATATTTCGGAAGTATATGGATCGTAAACTTGTAATAATTGAGGTGTCAATCCTACGAGGAATTAGGTAAAAC
Source organism: Erythroxylum mucronatum (assembly GCA_027563825.1). Lineage (NCBI taxonomy): Eukaryota > Viridiplantae > Streptophyta > Magnoliopsida > Malpighiales > Erythroxylaceae > Erythroxylum > Erythroxylum mucronatum. The sequence continues at coordinate 12,133 of JAOSBP010182727.1, forward strand.
TAAATAAACGTAACTTTGTCTAAGGCTGTAAATATGATTTGAGAGAAAATAAAATTCATAAATTAAACAATCATATAAAATTAAGTACTAAACCATTTAACAATTATGCTGTAACAATAAAACAAGGAGGATCAAGTATGAAAGTATAGGATTCGTTCTATCATCACTTTGTTGCCTTAACCATTTTTTGTTCAATTTGATGTCGATCCTGGATTTCTGAAGGGTTTGATTATTCTCTCTCAATACCTAATCATTTAACTCCAATTAATAATCCCTAATTGACAAAAAAATTTCAGATTTGCAATCTCTCGATTAACAAAAACAACATAACGTTTTCAACTAGTTCTTAAGCAATCTATCAAATAATCAAGTTCTCACACAAGATCTCTCTTCGTATGATTATCAATTAGATATCTGTGTGACTTATTAGGTTGTTTACTCTTATTACCTAACCTAATCAGATTACTATCGACTCACTCTCTTGATTTTTTTTATCGAAGTATAAGAAAATACAAATATCATAACACCCAAAACATTACATTGAAATCAAAAGTGTTCAAGTCACAAAATAAGTCAAGAACAAATCCTAATATAAAATTAGAATATCATCAACGTGTATAACATCTTCCAATTTAGTTTACACATCAAGTTTAATGAAAATAACGAAAGGAAAGAAAGAAAAACTTGGTTTAGAGCTAAATCTATCAATTTGGAAAATGCTAGACTCCTGATGCTTCTCTTGATCTTCCTTGGATTAATCTCAATTTGATAAGATGGTGACTGCTCTTTTTTGAGTCTTTTATGTTCTTCAAGAGTTCTTAAGGCTTATAGGGTTTTTTTTCTAGGGTTTACCCACTTAATTTGGTTCCAAAAGTAGCCCCAAAATGTTAAAATTACAAAAAAGTCGCATATTGGAAAAGCCAAAATTCGTTGGAGTTGTTGTCTGCACTCTCTGTCATATCGTGACCTACTTCCGTGTTTCCAATTCTTCTATTTTCTTCAATTTCCTGTTCCCATGCACTCAAACACATGTCACACACCTCTTGAAATATAAAATGAAGATCCAAATCATGCTCAAAACCACACAAACACTTAGAATATAAACAAACACTAATAATAACATAATTCTAAGCCTATATACATGATAATCATCTATGAAATACTCAAAAGCACACTTAAACATTTATCAAAACATAGCATAATTTACACCTATCATATGTGTGTGTGTGTGTGTGAATGGAATATCTAATGTAGTGAAACATGAAATCTTGAATATTATGATTTTCAATCTTAGTTGTTTTTTAATTAGATATTTGAGGGTACTTAGATATTTGATGGTTCCTATTTTTCCAACTAAATGGAGTGAGATTAATTGTTTTAGTTGGTGGAAATCATTATAACTAGAATCATAAGTTGGGTTACACGGAATTTCTCTTATGTTAGAAGAACTTAGTTGATAAATTCTGTTTTATTTGTTTAGATGTTTATTGGTCATTTGTGTTTATATTACCTCAATATTTTATGAAACTTGTGGAAGGTAAATGTAGGAAGTTTTGTGGGAGAAAAAGGAGCAAAAAGAAGTATAGATTTGATAAATTGGGAAATAGTTTGCTATAAATGAAGTAAGAGAATTTTGAACCTCAAAAGTTGTAAATAAGGGAATGTGGCGTTAGTGAGTAAACAAACATGGGAATTGCACAAAAGAAAGATTAGTTTTGGGTAAAGTGAATTAATATTATTTACTTGAAACATACTCATTCTTGGATATATATGCCTCTTAATGATAAAATATAAATAGAAGATTGTTTCAACAAGTCGATAAAGAATTCACCATGAGATTCAATTTTTGTAAGTCTAGGTCTTTTTTGTTTAATTTTGATGCTTGAGGTAGAATTTGTAATTTCTTTATTTGGCAATGGATATTCATCTCAATTTATTCCTAGGAAATGTATTTTAATAGGATCATTAAATGTTAGTTTTGTGTTATTTGGTCAGTAAAGTTTGACAGTAACACCCTTATTCTTTGAAGTATTGTTTCATCTTTGGTTATGCAAACGTATTTGTTTCTTTTACAAACATTACAGATCAAACTCGTTCTACATGTGATTGTTGGGGTCTATTATCATCATAAATGAAAAAAGGCAAAGCGTACCTAACAAGAAGTGAATAAATTTGCTGCTTATCAACAATGCCTTCTCTGTTGCTGCGTCGATTTTATAATTCTTAATGATAATATGTTTTCGTAAAAACAGGTGAGGGGTAATGACTTCCCTACGTCTCCTGTTTTTCAAAATATGATGGAGATTTATCACATGCAACTGCAATAACCTTCTCAGGTATCTCAAGAGTCCACCATAAGTAGCATACTCATGTTGGGCTAGGGAGC
>JAOSBP010182847.1:0-14498 GCA_027563825.1 Erythroxylum mucronatum
CAAATATAATATATTTTATAAATAAATACCAACATTAAATATTATGTTTTATTTAAATCTAGTTGTTTTTTAATTAAGACCAATTATAAATCTATAATTGAAATTATAATTATAATGCTATTAAATTATTTAAAAAGTTTGCATCTTATTATTATAGCATAAATTCTACAAGAGTTAGCATTTTTAGTTAACTTTCTCTATATTATTTATAAAATTATCTCAATATATTAGTGTGAGAATTAGTAGAGGTCAAACATTTGTATGATTATAAGAATTTGCCATCAACATTTTAAAAAATTAGTTTCACAAGAGAATTTAAAAAATAAAATTAATAATAAAGTATGATTTACAATTTATATTTACATTATATTTTAAAATTAATTATAATATGAAATTGAAAATTTCTTAATTTTTGAAAATAAATTTACTTCCTTCTACAAACTTAATGAAATCTGGTTTAAATTTTCTCATAGTTGCAAGCTTAAATTGGGGGCTCATTGACATGTGAAATTTCAAATAAATTATTATATATTTTTATTAAAACAAATTATTAATTGCACCACTTACCTATTATTATTTAGAATAATTTTAAAACAAGATAATTTAATCTAAATAGTTTATTTATTAAAATTTAATGTAATGATATCTAATTAACTTTTATTATAAAAATTTAATTAAATATAATATTTCTTTCATAATTGAAAGGCAAAAGGTACGTACCACTTTCTTGCCGACAATTTTGAATAAACCCATAATAAGCCAACTAAATTATTGGAAGAGATATCAGTCCACACATTTCTCTCTATTTGCCTTAAATGTGTAGATCAGATCCTTGACACAAAATGGGCACAGAAGATCAGGTGTCATTTATGTGAGCACAACATCAAACAGTACTGTAGCTAGTAGGACAACCGGATCAAAGAGAATCCTCTCACTCTAAGGATGAATTTGACATGACAGAGACTAAACACAGAATGACAAAACCTCTTAAAATTTGAAATATCAATAAAGAGATATTATATTAAACTCTACCTCATTGATTGAGGTCACGTGGGAAGTGAGTGTATTTAAAAAATTATTGAAATCGTAAGTTATTACTACCATTACTATGCCATTTAGAATCGCATGTCGTTGAACGAATGCTAACTAATTTACTTTCGTACACGATGATGTAAGCTGAAAGAAATCTGCATGTTGAAGTTAGAGCATGAACGACGAATTTCAACTCCAACCTAACACTTATTACTCTTCTCCAGTTACTAATTTACTTTCGTACAAGATGATGTAAGCTGAAAGAAATCTGCATGTTGAAGTTAGAGCATGAACGACGAATTTCAACTCAACAGTCAGCATCCATTTATTGCTACAACAACTCAGAACTCCAATAATTTAATTAATTAAAGCTCTTTATATTACACAGAAACAAATTGAATTTATTTAATAATTTATATTAATAAAATCAACAACAATTTATTCGTCAATATATTCAAACTACAAAGTTAACGTATCTAGTGCACAAAGTTTCTCATTTTGCGAGGGCCTGAAAAGGATTATAATATGAGTAGTATTTCTTTTATATTTTTACAAAGAGACTGATTTTGTAATTTGAACCTATGATCCCGTGATCATAGAGGGAAAATTTTACCGATTGCTCCAAAGTTCACCCTCTCATTTAGAGTACAGTTGATTAGACTACAGTTGGTCGAAAAATTTTCAGCAGCTCGATTTGGCAAATTAATTTCGCTCAACGGTAAGAGTCCCAACCAAAATATTAAAGGGATATAAATGTTGAAAAACTGAAAGGGGTAGTAGTTTTACAAACTTTCCAATATAATTATACCGTGGATGTCTCTAGCACAAACAAAAACAAAAGCAATCAAAAGAGAAATAATAAAAAGCACTAGAAATTTGATAACGCAATTCGGCACACTTTGTCTACGTCTGCGGGGCCTTCACCCAGCTTAATCACTTTCACCGAAATATAATATATTTACCCAAGACTTTACTGAGCCGACACTACTCAACCCTTAACACTATCTCTCAACCTCACTTTTCGTGAAAGTTTTTTACATCCATTAACACGACCAGCTTGTGTTAACCTCAACAGAGGATTTTCTCAAGAAGATTTGATAATAAAGATACGAAATAAACAACTTAAGTGATTAAACAATAACCAACATAAACAAAGACAATACTTAAGATAAAAAAGCAACTCCCCTAAATATGTTGCTTCATCAACGAAAGAACGGATAGTTGTTCATCGGAAGATCTGCTGTGAGACTTCAATATCTTAACTAAAATCCTACATACAACGGTGATGTGACTCTGCAAGTACACGAATCTCAAGTAATATAGTATAATATCGTCCCACAGGGAGTAATTGTGTAAGTATTAGGCTTGAATTACTCAATTAATTGGACTAAGTAGTTGTGCAAGAACGGGGAATTAAATTAAGGAATTTATCTGTCAAAAATAATAAAACCAATGCTAAACTAAGATGCGAATGTCTTTAGGGATTAATCCGAATGGAATGTGGTAAACTTCAAGGATAATTCCACTTTTAGTATTTTCTATGGACTTTACCTGGATCAATTTATTAGGCGAATTTTGGTTGATAGAAGGTTGAGTCTAGAGTTTCTTAGATCCTTTTTTAAGGTATCAAAGGAGTATTATGCAATAATCCTAATCTATTATCGTAAACTAGCAATCAAGCATAACCCATTAAGTTCTCTGCTAACCTGGTTTTCTCTCATAAATTCAATTTATATCTAAATCTAAAATTTATAAGTTCACTATTTTGGAGTTCTGTTATCAATTTTCACCTATCGATTCTTCAATTAACAACTAAATGTCAAGTAATAGTTGGCCAAACACAATACCAGCAAAATTAATCTCAAAACAGAGAAATCAAAACCAAGAATTTCATATTTATAAATCAACCAAGATTTAATCCACATAAATTAGCTAAAAGTTTCAGCTCCAACCTTGAAGCTTCAGGGAAGCTATTCACTCATGGTAGGACGAAAATCACAAAAATTATATTCAACAAACAACATAGGAGAAATCAGATAATAAAACAGAGCACGAATAGGTTTTTGGGATCCTTGTCTCCCCTGGTGCGGCGTCTATTGTTTCGGTGTGGTGTGTCTCCTGGTGCTTGCATCTCGATTTTGCTTGCATTGCGTTCCTGGTGGTTGTTCTCCCCAGCTGCATGCATCTCGCTGCCTGTAGCTCATGTCTCCAGCCCTTAGAGCGGCTGCGTTCGTCCGCGTGTAGTTTCTCCCCAGCTGTGTCACTGCGAGGATCGTCGTTCCTCAGCTGATGGCGCACTCTCTGGTGATGGGTCTCTCTCCTTCTGCGTGGTGCGTATGTTGCGTCTGGTGGGTCAGCTCTCCTCGTGGTGGGTCTCTCGTGGAGCATCGTTTTCGTGTGTTTCCTCTGTTTTGCGTACTGTAGCTCTCCCTTACTATTTTCGTGATGTGACAATTTAGTTTCTCACTCCATTAAAACCTAGCACACACTGATTGCGTTTTCTCCTCTTTGCGTTTGAGTTTTTTTTACTGTCCTTGGTTGCTGCATTTTACCTCTATCCTGATTGCGTTTTTGGACTTCTCCCCTAGCTGTTTCTTGTCTTTTGTGTTTCCCCACTGCACTGTCGTTTAGTTTCATTTTACTGGACTGCTGGGTTAGACTTCCTTCATGTAACCACTGCTGTGGTCTTTTTCAACTAAAGTCAAGTATATTTCCTACAAATTAAACATGGACCACTATAAATGTAGATTCAGATAAACTAAACAATCTAGCAGGAAAAATATGTATAAAACCTAATGACTGTATGCAAAAATTAAGAGGAAATGCCACTCATTCTAATGAGAAAAATGCATTCAACAAATACCCCCAAACTCAAACTCTTGTTTGTCCCTAAGAAAATTAAGAAAATTGTTGCTGTCACCTGCAATCAAATTAAAAAAGAAACCAACTTCTGTTAGTACTAATTAATGTAGTAGTGGAAAGTAGGCATCACTCCCACGAGGAATTTTAACGTAAAGAGTTTACGAGTTCAAAACTAAAATAAAGTAATGAAGGGGGTTTCCAATTCACGTAAATTCAAGAGTGTAGAATTGACAAAATCAGAAATTAACAAAAAATAATTGGATTTGAAAATTTAATTGACAAACTTTGGTTTTGGGTCACCGATCTTATCACACTAAAATGAATTCTTGATATAAAATTCAGTTCATCAATAAACATTCGTAGGGGGATGTTTTCTCTTAAGTGTAAATGGATAGAAACATGTATTATAAGCATTCTTATTAATCAACAACCTAGATACGATCGTAGGTTCAATTTAATAATAGCTTTAAGAACTAAGAAATCAATGAACAAATAATACATGTACGACATGCATTTAATCAAGATGAGTATCTTCTTAGAATTTCCCACTCTGACTTAAAGAAGGTAATCTTAATTGTCACTTGTGATTAGTAAAACTGAATGTCATATTTTACTAATTTAGCTATTAAACGAATCAACTCTTAGTTGCACATCTTAGAAATCAATTAATTCAATCATAAAAGCAATTGGGAAGGCACTCAATATTCATTAACAAAACAAACTTTATTGGAACATCTCACACATAATAGATAATAAAACGGTTTCCTTCAACCAAGAAAAGGAATTTAGCTACTCATAAGAAAAGTGAAAATCAAAGAAATAACAAAATACAAAGTTTCCTTCCCTAGTTTTTTTCTGCAAAATCTGAAAACTCCTAAAGAAACTACTGCAGATATTGAAAGACTTAACTATGGTTGACCAAAAACAAGAAGAAAAACTGCTGAAGAATATAAAACTATCCCTAAAGTGCTCTGCGTGAACAGTAACACTTGCCCTCTTCTATGCTTTTTGATCCCTTCCCTTTTCCCTTCTTTTTAGTAGATCACACCTCCCACATATTCAGGTTGCAAATCTCCAGCAATCTAATCTTCCAAGATTATGAAAATCTCAAATGAATCTAATTTGAATTTGAAAACATATTTTGTAGATAATTTCTATCCTTACACATGCCTACACTTAGTCATTAAATTTGCTGTCAATTTGAATTTTTCAGGTTTTCTTTGTTTCCTTGGATCTTTTTGATTCAATTTCGTCTCTTCAGTATTAGAAAATCATTTGACAATAAGTAAGAAATAAAGCTATCAATTATGAATAATAATTTCAATATATAAGAAAGTTTTATATATCAAATAAATGCAAAATGACAAATTAACACTGACTTCCACGTGCAAAACTAAAGACCAACTGACATGAATCTTACTAATATATCTAACTTCTTCTTTTTCCTGTTTCTATCTAGGGTTTAGCTCTGTGTATCGGGTCCCATTTGTACTGACTTGTTGAAGCTTTATATTACAGTGGCTAAGCTAACAGAGTAAAGAGAGGGAAAGAGATAGATAGACAGGTAAGGTCACGCGTCTCTTGCTCACGTCTCTCTCATTCCGTTTGCCTTTTTTTTTTCTGCTTTTCACTGCTTTGTCATGATCGATCTTCTCTTCTCTGGGGGGTGGTCCCGTTTAACTTATGTTTCCTTGAGTAAAGTCTACACTGTTAACTTCAGTTATTGGTCTGTGACCATTGGTGATTCATGTCAGATGTACTACATCTACATGGCAGTTGTGGACAAGTCATTGTAGGTTTTTTTTTTATCTTTTGCATTTACCCAAGTTGAGAAAATCCCAATCCCATCAAGTTTTGAATAGATTATAAACTCTTTATACCACTAGGGTTTCTGCACAGAAATATGAAGGTTCTATCATTAAGGACTTGACATGACAATAAGATGTTCATTAAGTATAATTGCTGGAATACATAAATGTACATTAAATTTGACATGACAATAAGATGTATATAAGCATAATTGCTTGAATATATAAACGTACATTGAACATTATATATGAATCAAGATTAGGTTTCATAATGTCAGAGCTAAAATCTTTTTAAATAAAATTGAGATTGACTTTAATTACTGTTGAGTTTTAATTAAACTTTGGTTTAAATAAATTCAATTAAGGCTTTGAATGAATTCATATATAACAAAAACAATTTCTTAAATCTAAATTCAATAAATTAAGATTTTACTATTAATTTTTAGTCAATTTTTCCGTTCTAACTAAATCTTATGACTTGCTAAACTTTAGGGATTAAGATTTGTGTTACAATGAAGTCCTGTGCTTTTCTAGTGCCTGAAATTGGAAGTTTTATGATATGTCCTTTCACTGCTAAAGAAGAAACAAAGACATAAAAAGGATTCACAAAATTAGCCAAGTGGGAAAGATGATCTGCACACATATGCTCTGTTTTGCCTAATCTATCATCATATAAAGAAGTGATACAAATATGCATATCAATCCAGTTGACTAGAAACCAAAACGCAGAAAAGAAAAGAAAAAAAAATCCAAAACTATTTTTAGAGTGACATAAAAAGACTTATCCACTGTTGCATATTAGTGTTTTATTAGGTTTTCCACTATAGGACCATATTATAATTTTATTTGATTTGCTCATCATATACACTTATCTCTTTTATAACATTGATAAAATTTGTAGTTGATATGTTTTGAACCTTCTTCAAGCTCCTTATACATTATGTGTTGGTCATGACTTTATATCGGATCAACTAATATTTTAAGTCTTGAATTCAATCATAAATTCAATCAATTTAAATTTAATCCGTTGTTCTTAAATTAAATTAAATTAAATATGTTATTCTTTCCTATACTAAAATTTTAATTTATATCTTTTATACCTTGAATTCAATTCAAACTTAATTTGTTATCTTTAAATTAAATTAAATTAAATCTATTATCCTCTCTTATACTTGAATCTTTAAGTTATGTCTAATTTGGCTTCCTTACATCATCAAGTAAGTGTTTATGGCTTCCAAATCTGAATAATCTAGCTTTTAATTTTCAAATTCAATTCTTAACTTAAACAATTCCAATTTAAATTATTAATTTTGAATTAGATTAAATCTAATCTTATCTCTTTGTCATATAATTTATATCTAATTTAACTCCTTCAAATTAATGGGTTGATCTCGGATTTTAATTTAACAATCTTGTAACGAAAACTGGGATATTTTTGTCATCTGGTATTTTATGTGATGCCCGAAAGGGGACATATTTAGCAATTATTGTTGGAGTGAAGAGAGCAGCAAAGCAGTAAAGCTGCCAAAAACAAACAAGGGGACCCGACAAGCGTGCAGTTGTCTTGTCATATCAATTTGGTGTTAGATCATTTGTTTTTTCTCTTACCACATCACATACTAACTTGACTGTAGTAAGATGGGTGAGTTAAAAACCTTGTCTACGAGTCTATCTCTTAGTTTTAAATTTGATTTATTTTAATAATTTTTATTATTAAAAATTATTAATTTATCAATTAATCAATTCATTTTTATAAATTAATCAATTTTATATAAATTAAATTTAAATTAAGGACAATTTTCTGCAATCATATTTCAAATTGTTCAACTTGATTAAATCTTTAATTAATTTTATAATAGTTTAATACTAATTGAACCTCTTAAATTTTAAACATTTTATTGTACAGGTTTAATTTTCGGTCAGATTTTTAAAACATTAATTTTTACCATGTTTTGTTGGAAAGATGCTTTAGAAAAATATTTTAGTTTACCTTTAAATAAACAAACTTATTAACTCTAATCAACATTTTGTTAATTTTAATTTGTGTAACACCAACATTTTTAATTATGAGCCCATCAATTGAGTCATTCAAGTTGATTTTGCAGTAAGAAAATGTTTTATGGTCACCTCTCAAACTTAAATTTTATAAGTAAATTGTAGTCTCCTGTGACTTCGGAGCGAAGGGCTTTTGTTCAAACTCAACCTAAATGCAATAGTCGGGAATAGGAAATAGCATATTATGCTAAATGATTTGAGCCCGACCCGAACCAAAGCCGATGTGCACAAAAAATGTGAAAGAATACAAAATTTTTTTAGTCTATTGGGCTCCAATCATCGTGGACCATATCAAAAAACACTAGTGATCCAAGCCCATCAAAGGGAATGAAACTCGCTCTCCCATGAACACTACTTCCTCTGTACAAATAAACAAAGAAGCACCTGTAACAACCAAAGTTCCAGATTTTCTGTTTCATCTCAAACACCTTACGGTCAACCCCGTAATATAGGGAAAGTATGAATTTTCTACCCAAGCACAAACTGAACTTTGAGATAGAAGAGGACGGAGAAGGAGAGAGGCATCGAAATTGAGGAAAATGGTGGAGAATATAATAGATAAAGTAATACGGTTCACGTTAAATTACGAAGGAAGCGTTGAGATTGAATGAGCTTATACTAGTAGAGCTTTTGTTAGTAAAGTTTTTATCAGTAGAGATTTTCTGATAAGAACTTTTCTAAAAAGTCAGTTGACTGTTTGGTTGTTAATTAAAAAGCAGTTTTTTTAAAAGAGCTTCATATAGTAGACTGTTTAGCAACATAAAAATAAAAAGTAATTTTATTAATTTTAACTATACTTTATTTTGTAATAAAAATTATTTATGTATATAAATAATATTTAAAATATATTATAAGAAACTCGAAAGTTTTGTGAAAAATTTTAGTGGCGAAGCTTTTCTATATGACTACAATTGCCTGGCAATAATCTGAAGATGTGCAGCTACATCTTTAGGTGCCCTAAATGTGTAAATTATATAGAAAGAAACGAGTATGTTTGTTTATGTGAAATATGACATGAGCGCATATCTATGCTCCATGAAAAACAGCAGGAGGAAGTAGTTTGGAATTATCAAAAAAAGTAAAGAAAGTGGATCAGCTTATCACTCAAGTTCCTCACTCTAAAACACGAGTCATCTATTAATAATTACAGAAATTACAGCTTGCATCAGCAATCATAAAACCTTGGTCTACAATTTCATAGCCTAGCTTGATAAGTGTAAATATTAAAAGCTTCTTTGTTTCTTTTCAACACCATCTATAGTTTCTCTTGCTGTTCATATCATTCACATGACAAGACAAACAATGCAGTGAAGAATGGATCATGTATTGTTTCTTTGGTTGAATTGTACATATCCAAAGGCTTCTTTCCTGGGTCTTTCCATACATGCCTTTGCATCATGGGTCATGGGTATCAATATATTTTAGATAAGGCGCATCAGAAGTTAACCGGGTGGCAATCTCGTCTGCTTTCTTTAGCAGGTAGGGTTACGCTCACACAATCTGTTATTGCTTCTCTTCCCATCTTCACCATGCAAATGGTTCGATTGCCTCGCCATCTGTGTGATGCTCTGGAAAAAATCATGCGGGATTTCATCTGGGGGACCCAAGAGGGGCACAGGAAAATTCACCTAGTGAGCTGGGAAACAGTTTGTAAACCTAAGAAAGCGGGGGAATTAAGGCTTAAGCGTATTCGCTCGCTGAATGACGCTCTCCTTATGAAGCTTGACTGGGCTTTACTTACCCAACCCCAGGCTCTTTGGGTTCAGACGCTGAGGGCTAAATACAAGGTGGACTTGGAGCATATCCCTCACACCTTAGAGAAACAAGGTGCCTCGGGTGTTTGGAGAGGGATTGTAGCCGTTTGGCCTCTCATTCGGCAAGGTACTAAATGGCAAGTCGGCAATGGACGGCGCGTTCTCTTTTGGCTGGACCACTGGTTAGACGATTGGGGTCCACTTTTTCTAGTGACTCAGACCGATATCCCTGAGAATCTCCTTTACGCAACTATTCATGATTTCCAGGAGGACTCTGGCCGATGGAATTGGCAGGCTTTCCAGGATTATCTCCCCGCTCCTGTTTGTCGGACTATTGCTTCCGCCACTATTCATACTGGTGAGGAGGATCGGTTACTCTGGGGTCAAACTTTACACAGATGCTTCACCGTCGCTTCTGCTTATGATATGATTGAACATTTACATACTAATGATTTCAGTAGTCATTGGGAGGCCATCTGGAAGTGGGCGGGTCCCCAACATATCAGGTCCTTTCTCTGGCTGGTGACTCAGAGGAAACTGCTCACAAATATGGAACGGGTCGCCCGACATCTGACCATGGAGGCGGGATGTCATTTTTGTAGGTAAGAGGAAACAACCCTTTATGTATTACGAGATTGTTCTCGCGTCAAATCCTTCTGGCAACAATTTCCTGACACCATGGCGGGCGGGAATTTTTTCAATCAGGCGGAAGGCCACTGGCTGCATTTTAATCTTACTCCTCCGGGGCAGTTCCATAGGGCTGAGTGGGCTACCATTTTTGGGGTCGCTTGTTGGTTTCTTTGGCGTTGGCATAACAACAGCATTTTTGAGCAGGGTTTTGTTTAGCCTCTTAACAGACATATGCTTGTCTTGGCTTATGCGCACTGGGTCATTCGAGCCACCACGATTGAACATCGTATTTTCCCGGCGCAGGGGATGCCTCTGGGCTCTTTAGTAAGATGGACTCCACCGCTTGCAGGGTAGGTCAAGCTTAATACGGATGGATCTGTCAAGTTGGGCTCTAATATTGCGTTTGCGGGCGGTCTCCTACGCAACTGGCAAGGGCATTGGTGCGGCGGTTTCTTACAGCAGTTAGGAGTTGGTACTCCCCTCTTGGCCGAACTCTACGGGGTGCACTCTGGGTTGGCTTTGGCTTGGGAGTGGGGTTATCGTCGAGTTCATCTGGGGGTGGATTCCCTTGAGGTAATCAATATTCTTTCCTCTTCTTTTCAGACTCTGACTGAGCATTCTTCTTTGATTGCAGGTATTCGAGAGTTAATTTGCCGGGAGTGGACAGTTCATATTGAGCATACCCCTCGTGAAGGGAACCAGTGTGCAGATCACTTGGCCTGTCTCGCTTCGATTTTCCCGCCGGGCCTGCATATTCTTCGAGAGCCACCCTGGAGTCTTTTGGATCCTCTTCATCGGGACGTGCAAGGCCACCTTTATCCGAGATCCCTTCATGAGGGTTTCAGCCTTAGGAACTAGTCTTTTTGTTTTATTTCCTTTGTAACCAAAAAAAAACTTTCAGTCCTCTTAATAATCATGTCGTAGTAACTACTATTATTGATGTCAATGCAAAAAGGTTCACTGATAGGTACAAATTTATGGAACTCAAGAAAGCTACCACTCACCCATACACATAACAAATATCTTATGCCTGCACATGCAGTGCAGGCAAGTGCATATGTACTTAATCAAACGCATACACATGCAAAGACAAAGGAAGAGGATTTGCTTACTTTGCACATACACCCTTTCTGTATTTCTCAGCCTGGAAAACTTTAGCTCCTCACTTTGCACATACACCCTTTCTATATTTCTTAGCCTGGAAAACTTTTGCTCCTCTGTCATACCACGATTTGTTATAGTCTATGTAGCACGAACACGATAAAATAGAGCCGTGTCCACTTGTCGAACACGTGTCCATGTCGGATACCCACTGACACACGGTGGACACAACTCGAACACGTTTGGAGACCGCTCGGACATTGCTTAATAGAATATATACTCTATAGAATATATGCTCCATGTTTTTTGAAAGGGACTTATAAAGTATCAAATATGTATGAACTATCAAGACGTTGGAAGTCTTGAAATACATCAATCAATATATATTATATTATGAATCCTGAATTTTTTTTTCTTAATTTTAAAATTTATAATATATATATGCAGTGTCCGTGTCCACCAAATTTTAAAAGTTGGCGTGTCCCTGTGTCCGTGTCCGTGTCCGTGTCGTGTCCCGTGTTATTGGAATTATTATCTTTTACATATATGTAGGAGATGAGTTAGGAATGTATATAGAAAGTGTATCAATGTAAATCACTGTACGTGGTAGAGATAAGGACTAATTAGTTTGGTATAGTTGCTGATTTGTAGCCATAACATATGGAGTAGCGTAACATATGGAGCATATCTCTCCATTCTGAATGTATATAAACTATAGGCATGCGTAGAAGGAATATATAATAATTTCTTCCCATAATATTTGAGATGCTTGGAAGCATGGATACCCTTTTGTTGAAGTGGCAACGAATGTCACCCTGGCAGTAGAGCTAATTTCGGGTAGAGGGCAATCTTAAGCATTTCTTACATAAGTTGATCAACTCACGCAATTTCATGTCTGCAGTTTCCAAAGTGTCCTAGAAAACCTTGCTAAAGTTGACTTTCAATTTTTCGTTTCAAAATCGTCTGTGGTCCTACCCCCTGAAGATTATATTCCTTTTCTTCTGTAAGATATGATAAGGAATGACCACTCCTGAACATTCTTTGTATAATTTAATTGTGTTTTTGGATATGTATACATACCCCTTTGTTGAAGACTGATTCAAAGCTTTTAAACCTATCTGAAAAGATCGTGGAGAAGATTACGGGTTAGTTAGCAAGTGAACTGTTAGTGGAGATTTTTTAGCTGATTTATTTCCTAAGTTTTCTATTTAAGTTGTTAGCTAGTAATGTTTGGTAGCCTTTATAAGGCTGAGTTCTGTTTTTCAATAATACACGAAGTTTTCACAAATCATCTTAGTTATTTTCTTGCTCTGCTAAACACCTACACCCTTTCCAAAAAAATTAAACACCATAACTAATACTTCCGCTATAAATAACACTTCCTGGATGTTTCCCCACCATCATCACCTCTCCACTATGAATATACACCGTCTCCACTATTTTCTTTTTCAGTCAACCTGATGAGTCCATCACATGAATACAATTTCAAAAGATATATTCCCCAAACATGCAAGACCAATAGAGCTTAAAACACGATTTGCACAGTTTGCTGAGTAATTAAAGGAATCACCTCTTGTGAGTTGAAAGACTCCAACTTTGGGGTTCATCTTGTAGGTTAACTTCACTAATTTTTGCATTATCTTTTACTGAAGAGTTAAGCTTTAGAAGTGGATTTCTGCTTCGCTGGCTTTTTCACTTTCATTCATTTAGACTTGAAACTGTTTTCAGATTCTTTTTCAAATGCTACTGGTGTCTTCAACTTACTAGTAAATTCTACGTCCATTTCCTCCATGTACTGAAAAATCAGAGCCCTCATGCTTTTTGCAAGCCTAGTTGAACAATATCTGTTTCCTTAGCCTAGGATTCAATTATGGTTTACTTACTATTACCTGGCTTTGATGCTTTCTCTTTGACCCTGTCTCCAAGTTATCAACACCCAAGGACAAAGCACTAGCTGCTCACATTTCAACTTTCTCAGATTGGAGGGTAATCTCTAGTAGAAATTACTATGACAAAGGGCCGTTAGTATTCAGGTTCCCAACAATTTTATAACTAAACCCAAATGGATAATGTTCCTCAATTAACACTGTTTAAGGGTTTTGAAAAATTATAGTTCTATTTAATTGAAGTGCAAACTGTACAGCTAATTCAAACTCCTGCAACAGTCTTTTTCAAGTATAAAGGCATCCATCATATGAGATTAACATTCAAAATCTCATGAGCTTACATGATACCAGCTAAACATAAGTTGATCGTTCATGTAGTGCATCTTACTAACCTATTATCCAATATCATCACAATAACATAAAATTAACCTTAAATATGCCCTACCTGATGTTTTCAAGAATCCCATCTATCCACAGCCCCATGCTCAGAAAATTGATCTGCTCCTCTTAGGTGTGCTCACTTGACAAAATATTTCTTGCCCAAAAGGCTTTAAAACAATACGTAACCTGCAAGTTGTGAAGAATACAGTGTGGTTTATGACACACCAGACAACAATAGCGTTCTTCGTCCAAACAAACTACTGAACTGATTGCAACAAAACACCTCCACTTTCATCTTTTTTCTCTTTCAATTCCTTTAATGTCCATATTCTATTTTTGAATTGTATCAGTTCCAATTTATTTAGCAAAATTTCGGGTGTCTGTATAAGTTTAAGCCAATTTCTTCTGTTTCATTGATTAAAAGTTTCTTCTCCGTATGCAACTGCATTATATTGACCAAAATAATTTGAATATTATAATGAAAACGTTGATACTTTGACAACAATAGAAAGTTTTCTAACTTGATTCCTGTGTTAAGCACTTAGCTCGAACAGTTCATAAAAATTCTAAAATTCATGTAATTCAACAAAATAATGATCATTATATCCTCATTAAGTGCAATTTCTTACTAATCGTCACTAGTTTTGATCATGAACAATTAAAAATTTGTTTAAATTGTAGACAGAATATTGAGACTAAACCTATTTCAAGCCACAATGAATATAGCGTTAATTTTATAAGAAGAATTATTGTCATCAATTATTTGCTTGTATTTTTTTGGCGAATATCAACCTATGTTGCTATTCATAAAGCACTCTAAGAAAGAAGTAGGACTTACCAGTAAATAGCACAGATCTTCTTGTTAGACTCTCTTTAGCTTATTTTTTGTCTTTTCGAATAATTTGGACCAGTATCAGTCAAATCTTCTTGCATAAATTTAATTGGAAAACTGATCTCTTCAGATGATGGTAGTTGCATCCTAGATTCAC
>JAOSBP010182872.1:0-14496 GCA_027563825.1 Erythroxylum mucronatum
AGCTTGAAGGGTGGGAGAGCTCATAAGCCTATAAACTCCACATTAGTTCCTTTTATTACCGATGTGGGACATTTTAACCATAACAGATTCCTTTCCTGTTCTGTTCCATCTTGATGTTCTTCTGTTGGTTTGATCATTATTAACTGTTTGTTAAATATGTTTGAATTTGACTTTAAAATAATAAAAATTTAAAATGAGGGAAATAAAGAGATTTGTCTCTGTTATTAGAAGAAGGGGCAATCTCATCATTATAGGATAGACAGAGATTTCAAAAAATAAGGAAGAAGGAGCGGAGCAGATTAAGTCTGCATTGGGTGCCGTACTTGATCGCAACCATTAATTTAATTGAACAAAGATACGGATGGGTCCCCTGTCATCTGCGCAGACCTCTCTCTCTACCTCCCGTCCCTTCTATTTGAATTTCAAACTCACACTCCCACCAACCAATTACCAATGAGTCTAAAGTCCAAACTCCAAACATGTGATTTGACGTTGTCTTCTTATTCTGACCCCTTTTTATTTTCTGTTCCGTGACTGTTTGTGTTTTCGCCAAAAAGTTGTTTTGAGTCTCAACATTTACGTTGAAATTTGTACGGCTAAAAGCATATTATTTATTTTATATCAATTAAGTATTACGTTATTATTGATATAATCTTGATATTTATATTAAAATTTAGATGACAAAATATTTATTTTCAATCATAATCTTTACACTAAAATACATATTAAAATTTAATATTTTGGAGCATTCATAAATAATTTTAGCATTTAAATACTTTCTAACTTTGATGTTTTCATCAGCGATATAAAAATCAGACCGGACTGGCCGCTTCAACTAGGTTAAGCACGAACCGAACTAGTTTTTATTTTGATTCTTACTTTTGACTATTATAAATAAAAACGGACTTGTTAAATAATAAACTGGCTGGTTTCCTCTAACCTATGCAAAACCATATGTGTCTTCGTCGTCTAAACCAGTAACCACACGAAGGAAACAAGAACGTCATTATGAGGATTAGACTCAATAACCCTACATCCAAGCTTGCATGCATTATACCTCTATACCTAACACAACATTTAACAAAATTTTGAAAGTCATAAGTTCTCACTCGCTTCGTTGCACATAGGTGAGACAGCTCTAACGGTGACAATGGAGGGTGGAGATTGAAAGATAAATGAGAAGAAGGGGAACTCTTGAGGTAAAATATCGACTGAGGGTAACATTATGGACTGTGTAGTTACATAGAGAGAGAGTACAGAGAAGTCAG
Organism: Erythroxylum mucronatum; assembly: GCA_027563825.1. NCBI lineage: Eukaryota > Viridiplantae > Streptophyta > Magnoliopsida > Malpighiales > Erythroxylaceae > Erythroxylum > Erythroxylum mucronatum. The sequence goes on from JAOSBP010182872.1 coordinate 1,269, forward strand.
AAATGAGAGAGGGGTGAGAGAAGACAAATGAGCTAAGGTTTTTGATATTCTAATTACTTTAAATTGCTTTAATTGAAAATATTAATATATTATAATTACAAGATAATGGTCGAAATTGCATTTTATCATAGGTTGAGCCACAAATGGATGAGTGGCGGCTGCACTCACATTGCCTTGTAGCTCCATTAGTAGTAGTAGTAGTACTTTGAGGCTCTAGCATTATGTGGCTCCACTCACAGTATAAAAGTTAAAAGTCAATGGTAAAAATAAATATAAAAAAATTTAATAAAAGAATAAATATTGCCCGCTTGTAGATATTGTCCGCTTTGCCTCTTTGGACTCTACTCCCGCTTACAGTTTTGTTTCACCTGAAGCCCACCTGACTTATCACAGGAAAACGCGTCTATAAGAGAGAGGTTGTCATACCCTTATAAGGAGTGCTTCGTTCTTCGGGAGAAACAAAACCGTGAGCGGGAGTAGAGTCCAAAAGAGACCTACACGCAAAGCGGACAATATCTACAAGTGGAGGGTCTGTAGTGGTCGGAGAGGAGAACAAAGCACTCCTTATAAGGGTGTGACAACCTCTCCCTTATAGATGTGTTTTCCCGTGGTAAGTCGGGTGGGCTTCGAGAGGAACAAAACTGTAAGCGGAAGTAGAGTCCAAAAGAGAACTACACATAAAGTGGACAATATCTACAAGCGGAAGGTCTGGGCTATTACATTGGTATCAGAGCCAGTATCCCAATGGTATGCCAGCGAGGACGCTGGGCCTCAAGAGGGGTGGATACTTGTATCCCATATCGATCGGAGAAGAGAACGAAGCACTCCTTATAAAGGTGTGGCAGCCTCTCCCTTGTATACGCGTTTTCCCAACGAACAAAACCGTGAGCGGGAGTAGAGTCAAAAAGAGGCCTACACGTAAAGCGGGCAATATCTACAACCCGATGGTCTGGTCTGGGCTGTTACACAAATACTTAAATTCATTTGGGTACCTTAAGTATAATAAAATAAATTCATTTGGGTACCTTAAGTATAATAAAATAAAGCCTCAACCAAAAAAATATGATATTCCTAATGTTTATTCCTTGCGTTTCTTTTACAATGAATATTGAAAACTAAAAAATGACCTTGATATTCCTTGTACTTCTTTTGTTCTTGACTTGGCCTTCACTTTGTAAATTGCAAACTTCATCTTTTATCTCCCTCTTTTTGATGATGACAAAATATTTATGATATAGAGAGTAATACGGACATTAATCATACTAAATATTAGCCACCCTTAGTTCATGCATAAGCCATAATTTAATATCAAAAAACAAAAGAAATATTTAATGTCTAGTTTAAAAGAAATATCCATACATTTACTTAAATATAGCATAGATTTATTCAAGTATAAATATTAGATATATATATATATATACAAAAATCACCACATATGCAAAATTCAATCTCCCTTAATGTCATCATTTCGTATAGACATGTTACAATTTTATTATAGAATCTTGCTTTGATATACTTGAGGCTCAAGTTACCTTTCTTCTAGGTAAGTTTAATCTTTTCAAAATAGTGTTGAGGACTTACTGCTTATCTGAGATCATATTGATGACTTGTTCACATTGATTACTTCTTATTTTCCTCTACCGACCATTTAATTTACATTTTGATGCTTCCTAAAAGGGAGAGAGAGCACTAGTTATTAGATGTGTTTTGGGGAGTTGTTGTATCTAGGGGAAGCTAGTGGATCTTTATTTTGATATACTTTAACCTTATATTTGTATTGATTTTAGTTGTCATATTTATGTTTAGTGGCTTATTATTGGTGGTTGTAGCATATTGTTTTTAGTAGTTGATTATTTGTAATTATAACATTTGATTTTTTGGTCGCTTTTAGATACACATGACTTTGACTTGATCCTAGTGGTTAATCTCATTGTACTATAATTGTGTTCTTTTAATTGATTATACTAGTGTTTGAATGACAAATGATCTAATTCTTAGTACTTGAAATTTTCTTATGATACATGAATTTAGGGGATGTCAAATGCTTTTGTTGCTTTGAAATTAAGTAATTGTGTGTTTTAAAATGATTAATTTTAGTAGTTACTTTTTAATAACACTCTTTTTAATCATCATCAAAAAAGGAGAGATTGTTAAACTAAAGAAGGTTATAATTTATGTTTTGATAATATAAATCATAATTACTACTAATGGTTTAATCTTTGATGTTTTAAAAGAAAGCAATATCAAATGAAGTTAAGAAACAATTTATGGAGACTAAATGCATCCAAGTTAAGAAGAAAACTAAGATTAAAAAAAATATTAAAGCATATCAAGCCTACAAATTTACTTGTAATCTTTCTTGTATCTTCTACATTGTTTTTTTAATGCTTTATGTGCTATTCATGCATAAGCATACCATGATTTGAACTTAAAGCATAAGTATTTTTTATTTATTAAGAGGAATCAAAGTTTTTGATTTTTAAGAAAATCCTCTTTATCTTTAAAATACATTTTAGTAAACTTTTGAAATGCTTTTTAAATCAACTTTTAGTTAAAGAAATGTGGTTTGATCTTTGAAAGATCTTTTTAGAAATAACAATTGATTAAGGTATTATTTTTGGAGAAATTGGTCGATCAATATCTTGGTGTGATTGATTAATATATCAATAACTTCAAAAAAATTTATATACAGTGAGTATGTATGTGAGAGTTGATATTTTAATTAACTATTATAACATATTGGCCAACTAATATCTCATATTAATCGACCAGTATAGCATATTAGTCGACAAATATGCCAGATTAGTTAACTAATATCACTAGTTTTTTTTAATTTAACTAATTTCACTATTGGTTGTTAGAATGACTAGTTTCTATATTTAGCGATATTTTGGAGCTAGTGTTAATATAAATACATAAAATTTTAGTTATTGGACATATTTATGATGTTAACACATTTATAAGAGTTTTTAAAGCATTTACAAGCATTCATGCATTTGTTGTGAAGTGATTGAGAGCCCTTAAGCATTAAAGTAAACAAACAAGGTATATTTGATTTGTAAAGAACAACAGCAACAAGAATAAGAACAACAACATCCCAGTAGAATTGTCATTAAGATGCGAGCTTTGGAGAGTACACCTAACTAATAGAGGTTATTTTTTATTCTCTTAACTCTTTTATCTCATTCTTAATTGTTCTATGTTTTTTTAATCTCCCTTTATACTTTTATTTTTCTTACCTTGTTAGTATTCTTTTTTTTTACAATCACTGTCTCCTCTTTATTTATCCATTCCTACATTTTCCCTAACTATTTTGTGTTTTTTTTCCTCAGGTTGTTAATCAATTATGTTTTAGGATTTTCATATAAAGATTTTGATTGGTACAATTATATTATGAATCGATTAAGAATTTGAGATTACGGTTCGATAGGATTGCTTAGGGTTATTTTAAAATTATAATTAATTAGGTTAAATATGAAATTAGGATTATTTATATTTAATTTATTTATTTAGGATTAATCTGATATTAAAGTTAATTTGAATACTTGATTAAGGTTTATTATAATTAATTAGAATTATTATATTTAATCTTAAATTAAAGTTAATTGGGTTAAATATAAATTAAGCTTATTTTAAGTGAGTAGCTCTTATCAATGTTGTAAAAACCAAACTGGACTGGTTTGTTCGATCGGGTTAAGTCCGAACCGAGCTAGTTTGCATTTCGGTTTCTACTTTTGGCCATTGTAAAAAAAATCAGCCAGTTAAATAATAAATCAGGCGATTTTTGAATTGTGAAGAACTATCTTATTAGGAAGAAGGAGAGCGAGAGTTGTCTGAGTGACTAGACCAGCCACTATATTTGGGATTTAAATGTTTGAATGTTAAGAGGATTTGATGGAAAGAAAATGAAAATATTTGTTTCAGATAAAGTAAAGATAGAGAAAATCAAAGCCAAAATAGAGAAATAAGGGGGAAGAAGAAGCATCTACTTTGATGTATGATGAAAGAGAACAAGAAAAAATAGAAAGAGTATGAGAACCACCCACTCACATATCACCAAAAGCATCAAGTTCTTCTTCTACCTTTCTCGTCAATAACCCCCAAAATCAAAATGAACTTTAATCATACAATGAAGCATCTAGGTTGGGAAAGAAGCAAAGCACAAACCCAATCGCATAAGGTGATAGATATGCATAATTTTATGTGAGTATAACTAAAAAAGAAGTGATAACAACATAATATTAGCATACTCAAGGAAAAGTGATGCGCGCACGGAAGGAGATTAATCTTGATATGATTCGGCAACCTTTAAACAAACTAGGTACGCAAGGTTTTCGATACTTTTCTAGACCTCAAGGATCTCAATTGTCTAAGCAACCTAGACCAAATAGTAAACCAAGAAAATTGAACCAAAACAATACACCACAATTGAGATTAATTGATAAGTAAAGTTGGGGTTCGTGGAACAATAAGAACGTGAAGAAAATTCCTCACAAAGCTTGCGGCAACAAAGCTCTCAATTATCAAAGTGTGTGTAACCTTAAAACTAATGTCAAGGCAACTATTTATAGTTGCCAAAATAATTCAAAATTGGGCCAACATCCCTAGCCTAAATAGGTAAAATAACACTGCCCAAATCGTCCTAAAAACAGTAAGGAAAATAACCCAAAGCAAAAGAGGCCAGGCGGTGCGTTGGAGTGTGTGCCTGGGCTTGCTGGTCACTGGCGTACGCACTTAGCATGCGCACCTGTCAAGGGCTATTCGGGCCCAAAACTTGGCTCAAACTGAAAAACTGAATCTGCGAGTGAGAATCTTGATTCTTCTAGAGTCTATCATCAATCGTGCAAGCCACGAATGAATTTAACGTGGCCTTGAATCTTTTAAGCCCAGTCTGACTTGCGGGGCTAGGAGGCAACATCGAGTCTCGATTAGCGCTACATTGATCTCGGTGTCTGTCGATATATTCGTCATGTACAACCTTGCTTACATCAGGCCCTCCTTCGTTGGAAAGATTCGTCCTTGAATCTGCATTCTGCATCCATATCAAACGGAGAAAAGTCAGCATCATTAAAAGTAGCGGACACGTTGTACTCATCGGGCAAGTCAATTTTATAGGCATTATTGTTGATCCTTTCCAAGACTTGAAAAGGACCATCTCCTCGCGGATCAAGTTTGGAGCGCCTATGGGTAGGAAACCTCTCCTTGCTAAGATGAAGCCAAACCCAATCACCGAGTTCGAAGATCACCTCCTTGCGTCCTCTGTTGGCTTGGCGTGCATAAACCTCATTCTTGTGGTCCATATGTTGCTTAACCTTCTCGTGCAACTCTTGAACTAACTTGGCTTTCCTCTCTCCATCTAGGCTAGTTAACTCAGACAAAGGTAGAGGTACCATATCCAATACAATTAAAGGGTTAAAGCCATAAACAATTTCAAAACGAGAATAACTGGTAGTAAAATGCACACTACGATTATAAGCAGACTCAATAAACTATAAGCAATCAAACCATGTTTTCAAATTTTTTCCTATCACAACACGCAACAAACCCCCTAACCATAGACGGAGCTATGTACAAACTTGGGAGGTCACTGGGCCCCCCAAGTTTTTTAAAAAAAATTATTTTTAATATATATATATATAAAGATATAGTTATTTAAGGGTCAGTGGTGTACTGGGCCCCCCAAAATTTAAAAAAATTAATTCTTGGGCCCCCTATCTTAAATTCCTGGCTCCGTCACTGCCCCTAACGTTCTATTCTTAACTTTCGTTTGCCCATCGGTTTGTGGGTGACAAGTAGTATAAAACAACAATTTTGTTCCCAATTTTCCCCACAAAACACACCAAAATTGATCCAAAAACTTAGTTTCCCTATCCGAAACTATTGACCTAACAATACCATACAATCTCACAACATCTTTAAAGAACAAATCAGCAACATGCACGGCAACATCAACTTTTTTGCAAGCAATAAAGTGAGCCATCTTACTAAATCTGTCCACAACAACAAAAATGCTATCTACACCCCTTTTTGTCTTCGATAACCCTACCCTACAATAAAGTGCATAGAAATGTCCATCCAAGAATGACTAGGTACAGGTAAGGGCATGTATAGGCAGTGAGGTTTGGTGGTCGATTTAGCTTACTTATAAGCAATGAAACGGGCACAAATGCGTTCTACATCCTTTCGCATTCCCGACCAGTAAAAATGCACATGAAATATGTCAAAGGTCTTAGCAACACCAAAGTGCCCCATAAGTCCTTCACCGTGGGCTTCAAGCACAAATAATTCACGCAATGAACAATTAGGCACACATAAACAATTCTGGCAATATAAATAACCATCATGCCTAAAGTATTTCTCAAAAGCACCATGTTCACAAGCGGCATAGACACTAGCAAAGTCCACATCATTGGCATACAACTCTTTAAGATTCTCAAACCCTAGAAGTTTCGAAGTAAGAGTTGAGATTAAGGAATACCTGTGCGATAAAGCATCGGCGACCACATTCTCCTTACCTTGCTTGTAGTGTAGCACGTATGGAAAGGTTTGCAAGAACCTCACCCAAGTTGTATGTCGCTTGCTCAATTTACTTTGTTCTTTCAGGTATAAGAGTCTCATGATTGGTTTTGATGACAAATTCCTTTGGTTGCAAATAATGTTACCACATTTCTAAAGCTCACACCACTGCATAAAGTTCTTTGCCATACGTTGGAAAATTGAGTTGCGCTCCACTCAATTTCTCGCTGAAGTACGCAATAGGCCTATTTTCCTGCATTAAGACAACACTTATACGAATCCCGGAGGCATCACATTCTACTTCAAAAGCTTTATCAAAATTAGGCAAACACAACACAGGTGCAGTACATAACTTCTGTTTCAACAAGTTAAATGCTTGCTCTTAATCTTTTTCCCAACTAAACCCCTTCTCCTTTTTGACAACTTCGGTCAAAAAAGCAACAATGGTGGAGAAGTTTTTCACAAACTGCCGGTAAAAACTAGTTAATCCATAAAAGCTCCTCATATCCTAAACACTATTTGGTGTTGGCCAATCTTGAATGGCCTTCACCTTCACCTTCTCCTCATCTACCTCAATCCCCTTCAAGCTCATAACAAACTCCAAGAGTATCAATTTATCAATGCAAAAAGTACACTTCTTAAGGTTTGCAAACAACTTCTCACGTCTCAAAGTTTCAAGCACACAATGCACATGCTCCACATGATCATTCAAAGTAATGCTATACACAAGTATATCATCAAAGTACATAAAAACAAATTTACCCAAGTAATCATGCAAGACATGGTTCATTAATCTCATGAAGGTACTCGGTTCATTAGATAAATCAAATGGCATAACTAACCACTCGTACAAACCGTATTTAGTCTTAAACGTAATTTTCCATTCATCCCTGGGTTTCATGCAAATTTGATGATAACCACTTTTCAGATCAATTTTTGTAAAAACACATGCACCATGCAACTCATCCAACATATCATCAAGTCGAGGAATATGATGTCGATACTTTATCGTGATCTTATTGACAGCTCGACAGTCTACACACATGAGCCAAGATCCATCATTCTTCGGCACCAGTAGAACCGGAACAACACAAGGACTAAGACTTTCACATACGTGCCCCTTTGCAAGCAATTCATCTACTTGTCATTGAAGCTCCTTCGTTTCCTCTGGATTACTCCTATAGGCTGGCCTATTCGAAATTTGTGCTCCTGGTACAAAGTCGATTTGATGCTCTATACCTCGCAAAGGAGGCAGCCCTTTCGGCATCTCTTCTAGGAAAACATCCTCATATTCCTACAAAAGAGATGTAAAAACACTTGGCAAAGATTCATCAATAGGGTTAGTATCCAAAAGAAAACAATCCTTATGTCTAATCACAATCAACGCTCTCTTCGTTCCATATGATCTCCTTAAGTCCTTTTCATACGCATACAAGCTCACCTTCTTTTCTCTCGGTTCTCTCGTTTTCCCTCCTTACACTTTTCTCTCCTGCACATCTCTCATTCTTTTGCTCACTTGTGCTTTCTTTCTCTGATGAGCCATTATCTCCTTCCTTTTCGGCTTTTGTCCCTCTTTAATTTTTGGCTCCTCATGACCCGAACCCAATCTTCCTTTCAAGGCTTGAATTTGGTCCAATTAAATTTCTTGTGGAGTCATTGGTTCAAGAATGAAATTCTGCCCTTTGAACTTGAACGAGTACTTGTTGGTATATCTGTCATGGTTAGCTCGACGATCAAATTGTCACAGTCTTCTAAGTAGAATGTGACCAGCTTGTATATATACTACATCACAAAGAAAATCATCCTCATACCGTCCGATGGAGAAAGAAAGTAGCACTTGTTTGGTCACGCTAACTTCCCCACTGTCATTAAACCACTGCAAGTGATACAGTTCTGGATGCTTTAGAACTGTTAACCCTAATTTTCTAACCATATCCAAACTAGCAACATTGGTATAACTCCCTCCATCAATGATCAAGCTACAAACTTACCACCAACCAAATATCGCGTATGGAATAAATTCTCTCGTTGGTCTAACATTTCAGTCTTATGCCAAACACTAAGCACCCTCCTAACCACGAGAGTTTCGCCTTTAACAACCCGTTCCACACAAGTTTCATCTTCCTCTCCCTCCAAAATGTCATCCTCAAAACATTCCTCGTCATCATCGGATTTAATCAACCCATCATACCTCAAAGCCATGGCCCTCTTATTCGAACATTGGGAGGCAATGTGCCCAGTTCCAAGGCATCGAAAGCATTTAATTGAAGAATGTTTGCTAGAAGAAACTTGCGTGTTAGGAGTATTAGATGTTCCTTTAGTTTCCGGAAGAGTTTGGTTTAACCTCTTAGATTCTAGGCCCTTTCCTTTCGAATTCTCCTCTTTTCGTGGCCAACTTGAGTTCCAATTTGACGTAGAACTCGTCCCACTCTTCACTGTCCCATGAGACTTAAGTTGCCTCTCAACCTTCATTGCCATGTTCACCATCTCTTCGAGGTCGGTGTAGTTGTGCAAATCAACTACGTTGGCTATTTCTTTGTTCAAACCACTCAAAAATCGAGCCATTGTGACCTTGGGGTCTTCCTCATAATTAGCCCTTATCATTGTGATCTCCATCTCGTTATTATACTCCTCTACAGTACAATTCCCTTGTGTTAGGCGTTGGAGCCTTTGATGCATCTCTCGATAGTAATAAGATGGAACATACCGCTTCTTCATGATCGCTTTCATTTCAGCCCAAGTACTCACAGGTTCCCCCTTATTTCTTCTCCTCGAAATCACCAATTGATCCCACCAAATTAGTGCATAATCGTAAAATTCAACTATTGCGAGTTTTACTTTCTTTTCCTCTGAAAAGTTGTGACATTCAAAAATCATATTTACCTTTCGTTCCCATTCAAGGTAGAGCTCCGGATAATTTTTTCCTTTGAATGGTGGAATTTGTATCTTAATAGACCTAATGTCACTATCTCGTCTATCCCCAAAATTAGCTCGTTGATCTCGTCCCTATGGTCTCACATAATCCCCCTCGTCATTTGATCCATAGTCTTCTAACATAATCAGAGCATGCTGGTTTCTACGACCGGTGCATCCCATTCGTGGCTCTTCGCGTGTGCCACGCCTCGAGTCAGCAATCTCTCGGGCTTGCCTCTTCATTTGGCTTCTAATTCCAGCAAGAGTAGTGTTTAGGCTCTCAGTCAGCTGCTGGATCACCTCCAAGGTGGCTGCTTGCACCCCACCTGATTGTTGGCCTCTCACGCTATCGTCAGACATACCTCCAATTAAAATTGTTCTTGCAAAGGAAAAGTCAGTAGTAAAATAACCTCACAAAACACTCCATCACGTGTTTCACTTGAATTGAGAATACTCCCCTCGTGTGTCTTGGCCACTCTAATGATCTTACCCTCTTGCCTTTTTCCTCTTGAATTCTCAATGTTCAAGTTGTGCTTCGGAAAACATAACTCCTTCCAATCAAGAAATCCAACAATGGCGCCAAGTTTTGGAACTCTTTTCAAAGTAAGGTCATGCAAGATAGGTCGAAAATTTCATCCAATTCAATTGCTAATCCTTCACATAAGACTTTCCAAAATAGTGTAATTCTTGAACTCGAAGGTAACACTTTCAGTTCTGCAATTTTTTTTTCATTTTTTAGACCTTTTTTTGAACTTTTTTTCGAATTTTTTTCGTTTTTTTTCAAACCCTTTCTTTGAACTTTTTTTCAAACTTTTTCGGATTTTTTTCAATGTAGACCGAAAGTTTCAACAAAATAAACAAAAAGAATAATTGAAAACCCTATGATGAAAGTTAATTCACACCTGAATTGATGAATCGACGATAATTGGATAGTGATGGGTGACAGTTTTCTGAATTCCGATGGAGTTGAATAAGAATTCTCCTCCACACCAATGCTCTGATGCCGAAGATGATGCGCGAATGGAAGGAGATTAATATTGATATGATTCGGCAGCCTTTAAACAAACTAGATACGAAAGGTTTTCGATACTTTTCTAGACCTGAAGGATCACAATTGTCTAAGCAACCTAGACCAAGTAGTAAACCAAGAAGATTGAACCAAAACAATACGCCACAATTGAGATTAATTGACAAGTAGAGTTAAGGTTCGCGGAACAACAAGAACATGAAGAAATTCCTGACAAAGCTCTCAAATTATCAAAGTCTAACCCTAAAACTAATGTCATAACAACTATTTATAGTTGCCAAAATAACTTGAAGGTGGGCCAACATCCTGGGCCTAAATAGGTAAAATAATATTGTCTGAATTGTCTTAAAAAACAGTAGGAAAACAATCTAAAGCAAAAGAGGTCAGGCAATGCGCTTGGCTTGGCGCGCCTGGTGTTTGGCCTATTGGGCACTGGCGTACGCGCCTAGCGTGCGCACCTGTCAAGGGCTATTTCAGCCTAGAACTTGGCTCAAACTGACAAACTGAAGCTGCGAGCGAGAATCTTGATTCTTTCGGAGTCCATCATCAACCACGTGAGCCACGAATAAATTTAATACGGCCTTGAATCTTTTAAGCCCAGTCCAACTTGCAGGGCTAGGAGGCAACATCAAGTCTCAATTAGCGCTGTGTTGACCTCAGTTATGCAACATCAAGTCTCGACTAGGCAACATCAAGTCTCATGTACAGCCTTGCTCACATCACATTGGATCTTCCTATCCCATCAATTGTTTCTTTTGGCTCTTCCTCCTCTACCATCCTTTAATCTCCCATAATTGTTCTAATTTAGGTTGTTACTTAATCCTTTGCTTGTTATTTTTGGTTTTCTATTATCATGTCTCTTACTTTGGTTCATATCCTATGTTATTCTCACTCTCATGGCACCTGTAACCCTATCTTCCTCCCTAAGCACTGAATCCACCCTTTATCACTCTTCTTCCTCAGTTCCTTCCTCAAAACCTTTGATACCCCTTATTTCCTCCCCTTCTCCTAACCTCGACTCTTTAGGAATGAGCCACACTCCCTACCTAACCTTGTTTAAACACAAACCCCATTGTCTCTTCTAACCTCAAAACTTTTCCCACTTAAGAACCTAATTCTAATAACTCTTATATAGGATGAAACAAAACTCCTCAGGTTCCCACCACCTCCCCCCAAAGGATGTTGTAATTGCTAAGAAGGGAACCTCAAAGCTTTCTTACTGGTTTGTTTCTTAGGAAGATAATGGCTTTTCTTGTAACATCCCGTCCCCATTTAAGGGTTAGGACCCAAAATTTTAGTACATGCGAGCTCAAATAGAAAGTAAGACAATGCATTTCCTTGCTCAAGCATCATGTTAGCATACATATAAATATTGAATGTTTTCGCATAAAAAGTGGTACATGTATTCATTGACAACTATTGGGTATAATTGATATTAAAAGTGAATTTATTGAAAATGAGGAGTAGAAAGAATAGAAAGAGTGATCTTGGTATGAGTGGTGATAAGGAAAGATGTAGAAACAAGATTGGTAGTGATTTGGAAAATATTAACTGAGTATGCTTCAGTCTTTTAGCCACAACGTTTTCTCTAGTCATCTAAACGAGATGATTCTTAATTTGGATTAACTTAGAGATATATGGCTACATTTTGTATGAAGACATCAAATTTCGATTCTATCTCTAAGAATCTTAAAAGTGGTCATGAAGTGAAGAATTGGGTGTAGTATATTGGTGCATGAATGGAAAATTTGTCCTTGGAGTTTAGGTGCAAATTTGGGATTGATATAAATAGATTTTAGCAAATTTGCCTCTGAAAAGTTGTAGATCTCTCTTTTATCTTTCCAACGGTATATAGTATGAAAATTTTAGATATTGGAGTCAAAAGTTATGATCCTTATAAGTGGAGACGTTTTGGGCAAAAAGTAGACGCAAAAAGTAGACGCAAAAAAGTAGACGGAAGAAAAGTGAATGATAGAAAAGTGAAGGGAAGAAAAGTGAAAGGAAGAAAAATGAGACGATACTGAAGCTATATGATAGAATTGGCCTTTGAGATTTTCATGAAAGTTGTAGATCTCGAAGTCTTCTTTCCAATGGTTGAAAACCAAAGTCAATCCAACATCTGTAGCAAAAGTTATGGCATTCGCACTGAGACATATACATTACAAGTGAGGGCATAAACGTGTTGGAGTCTTTTGGCCATAACTTCTTCTCTAGACCTCCAAATGACCTGATTCTTAAACCATTGGGTTCGTAAGACTTTTCTCTACTTCTCCACCAAATATCGTAGCCATCTGAAATGAATGGAGAAAGATTGAGTGAAAACAGTGAGACGAGTACAGTGAGTGTGTTTTTAAAGGGTATGAACTGGTGTTATTCCACTGAACATATTTCGGTATTTTGATGATTTATGGAGCTCTACTAATCGAAATCAAATGATTTTTTATTTTTGGTGAACTAGAGACATGGGGCTACAAATGGCATGAAGAAGTGGGAATCTAATTCAATTTCTAAGATGTCTAAATTCCTAATGAAAGTTGTTCATAGTATACTGTTTTGGACAAGAGCAGTCCAAAAATGTTTGAAGGATATCTTCTGAATCACTGAACCAAATGAAATGATTTCGGTGGCATTAGAAACTTAAGACAATAGAGGATATTTTCTCCTAGAAAGTGATATGTCAGAATGTTTAAGGATATTGTTGGCAAGACACTTAAGTATAAAAGACATAAGGCATAAATGGAAGGGCAAATTGGACAATTCTCATTCATTAAG
>JAOSBP010182998.1:0-14475 GCA_027563825.1 Erythroxylum mucronatum
GATGATCAATACTTGGTATGCGGAGACGGCGGAGAACGTGGAGAGGTGGTTGGAGGGGAGGCGTTGAGGAGGGCGCTGGAGGAGGGGAGGATCGGGGGCGCGGCGTTGGATGTTTTCGATTTGGAGCCACTGCCGATGGAGAGCGTTTGGAGGAGGAAGGATTATTGGGGTAAGGAGGGGAGGAGTAGGCTGCTGATCACACCGCATATGGGTTATGCGGATGAGGGGATGATCAATACTTGGTATGCGGAGACGGCGGAGAACGTGGAGAGGTGGTTGGAGGGGAGGGAACTTTTGCATCGGATTGCGTGAGGTGGGATGGAAAAGAGAGGACATTGTGGAAATATAGAGAGTTTGATTTCGGACGACGTAATGCACGGTACAAGTCCATCATTAATAGAAGATATCGCGCCATGCCTCGGGATTCAGTGTCTCCATAGTTAGAGGAAGTAGCAACTCTACACCTCGATAATGATCCCTCCACCTGGAACAAATGTCTCGACCATCAAGGACATGTCGTCTCGGTCTTCTCCGCAACTTGGGACTTGATCACTGTCAGGCTATGGTTGACCCATTCATCTTGGATGTTGACGAATCGGACGACGATTCTTTCCTCCACGCAACAAGTCCAGGACGTCCACGGTTGCTCCGAGATCCAATGTCGAACCTGATCGGGGGTGAGGTCGGGAGTTCCCAGGCGCTCGAGATCGGTGGTGAGGTGGATGGTCAATCGAAGAGACCGTACAGGAGCGCTGACGGTGCGGGATTCTCCCTTGGCGAATTGCGGAAAGCTCTCTACTTTCGTGAGTAGTCTTTGAGATACCTCCTTATCGGTGCCAAGCATCGATGAGACGTCTTCGAAATCGCAGCATGGAAGATGAAGTTCGAGATTGCGGATCGCCGAGTGCAGGTCAAGACCATACTTTTGCTGATGTGCAACGAAGCGCGCGATGTGGAAGGACGTCTTGAAAACGAACTTCACTTCTTTGATGAGTACATCGAGTGCAATGGCATTGAATTTGCGCGAAACCAATAGTAATGCGAGCGTGGGGCTTGATTGGATGACGCGGTCTCTCGGGAACTTGAGTGATGATTTATAAAACATGCGGCGGTGAGGTGTGATGGATTCCGGTAGGACGAGTCGGTGGATCTCAAAGAGGATTTCCGTAGGCAGAGTCGACAATGACATCTTTTTGACGGACGTTGATGAGCTGTGATACCTATGTGTTTGTGACTGATGACTTCCAAGCCTGGATGTTTTGAATCCAGCTCAAACGGGGGGTGAGCGGAAAGAGCGCCGTCGACCCGGAGATGAATCCGGTACAGATCCAGGGTCTTGGGGATATTGACTGCCAAGATCGATCTTGAACGCTGACGAGGTTGATCTTGGAATTTCTGGCAAAGTTGGATAGAACTACAGGATCGTTGATTTGGAATGTCCAGGCTGAATTTGTCAATATTCTTGTTGTGTCCTGAGTTGACGGCTGCTTCGATGTGGTAGTATCATTTGAGCTCGGATAAAAGTGATCGATTTGCGCCTGACTATCTATATTCGATGGGGAGATATGATACAAGCGCGGATACCCTTGATTTCAAGGTGCTATCGATGGCGCGCCAGATCCTCTTGAAAGAAACATTGACCTTTGACTTCAATCGAGGTCATGCCCGACGTGATGCTATCGTCAGCGGTTGGGATCGAATCTCAACCTATGTGAAGCCGTCTACGGTGAGGACGTGCTTTATCTCCGTGCTCCCCTATCCCATGTACCCATCAATTATGCTCTTGGAATAGGAAGCTCTCTTTTCGACCCCACTCCCTGTTATCACTTCTCTTCGTGCCATGTACGGTGGGTCAAGCAGAACTGAAGTCGCACGTATTGAATCAAGTCCAATGACTATGTGAGGTTGTACCCATTTGAATACCACCTGGTCTGGGAGACCCGAGGAACATGAACCTCTCCTCTCGGGCCAAACGTCTGGGGCTAAAAATGAAAGATCAACTCTGCGCCACATAGCTGCTCCATCAACTCGTGGTACTTACCGCTGTGGACAGCCTCTGTGCTCTGCGGAATGTTCGGACTTGATGCGGGTAACAGTCGAGTTGATGTACTCCTCTCCACGGTTGATGAATTTGAAGACCGTGTTCTCTTCAGGACATTTCGTCCAAGAGTTCCACACTCGAGTGGAAACCCAGCATCGAAGATCCTCTGCGACTATGGATACGTCGTTCCGTACGTGATCTCCCGTCGCAGACATGGTGAGTCGACGAGGATTCAGCATCGTATCGAACTGCTTCCATGTTCCATCTCCGTTACATCCGCTTCTATCGAGTCTTCCACGTTTCGACGCTCGAGATATCTCGCCTATTCGGCAGCAGTCGAACGAGAGTTTGACGTAGCGTATATTGCGAAAGTGGTCGACATTCTGCGTCTGTTGATGGGCAATGAAGTTTTCCACATGGACCCAATCATTGAACGAGAACTCGACTTCTTTCAGAAGGACGTCTATAGCTATCTTGTTGAATTCGCGTGAGACTTCGAGCAGACTCAGATCCAGACGTAGTTTGCGTACTCTGCGCGGTCTGGCCGCTCCTTTTGCGAAGTGGTTCGGCTCGACTGTTTTGGGTAAGACCAGACGATGGATTTCGTAGAGGAGCTCTGGTGGGAGCTTCGAGAGCGACATTCTCACGGATCTCCACCGATGATAGGTAACGAAATAAAGCTGGTAATGGCGGTGACCGATTTGAGTAGGAGCTGAAGCAAATACGGGGGACGAGTCCCGAAAGTGAGAGGCTTGACGTGTGAAAGGGCAAGTCAAACAAAGACGGGTGTGACAAAGTCAGGTGTGAAAGACAAGCATACAGTCACGTGACTCTGCGCTTTAATACCGTCGGGCAAAGCAAAACTAAAGCCAAGCTCGAGGTGATGCGGCATTGTGTGAACGTGTTGTAAGATTTCAAGATTGCCCGTCTCCTCTTCTATCACGAATGAGTCTCAATGACACACGCAATGACAGCACACTTGGCAATGACTTCCAACTCTCCAAGGCATCTTGCGATGACTTCATTTTCGACTCTGCTATGCGCCTCCCTTTGCTCGCCGCGATGGTTCGTCGGTATGAGTTGACAGCATTCTCAACATCGATAAGGGTCTGAACTTGTCTCGCTTTGCCGTACATCCCTCTCCGCCCTAATGTATAGGGTCGCGTACAAGATCTGATCAAACTGCAAAGGGTTTCATTCGACATGTGACACGCGACAAAGGTTTTCAGGCAATTTTGGAATTAGACTATCGAACTTGAACAGTAATTACAACATCTCAGCCTCAACACCATCCCCAATACCAAAAGATCTTATCCTGTGATGTATTGTCGTCGACCTTTGATTGTTCCTCATTCGCGAGATTCAATCTGAACTGTGCGATCGAGGAGTCGATATACTGCTTGTCATTGTAATTCAACTGGATGATCGTGGTATCTTCCGAAAAAGGGGGCCAGTCGCTCCACCTATTCTGTACGATCCAACGTCGAACCAGCAACTCGGCAATGCCATGGGACGGTAAATCGCCAGTCCAACAACTCAATTCTCATGACTTCAAATCTTTCCCACCAATCATTGTTCCCCAGTGCTTCAACAAAAGAACAGCTCGATTGCAAAGCTCGATGTCATGATCATCGGAGCTATACGTATTCTTTCTCCAGTGCACAGACGTTAAGTCATCTCGTTACCATGAAAAGGACAGAGCGTCACGAAAAGGTGGAAAGGATCATTTGATCAAGATTCAATATGAGATATTTCAATCTTAACTCAAGGTGTACTTGATTTGCCTTGAGAGATTGAGACTGGAAATGCAAGTTGTCCTCCCAACGCCAATCGCCCTTCCCTCGACAGTCTCGACAGACAATCAGTTCAACAGCTGTCTGCCACGTTTGTTGAATTCCTCCTTGATCTTCGCGACAGTAGTGTCAATGCATGTCACCATATCGGGTTCGAATCGAAAGACTATCTTTTGAGATCGCGCAGGAGCTCGAAATAGAACACCACTTCCTTGGTGAGCACTTCGGTGACGATCCTGTTGAACCGGCGTGACACCAAGAGTAGAGAATAGTCGCTTCGGACCTCCTTGGGCTCATTCCTCCGTCGGTTCTGTCGTTCATTCCGCCACGAAGGAAATTTGTTGGATTTCCTCGGCTACAATGGCCAGAAGGATGCTGGTAAAGCCAACCGATGAATTTCGTATAATAATTCATCAAGGAGGGAACACAGTGACATCTTGGGACGGATTATGGTCGGGACACAATCGGATACGAAGTATATCGCTGAAGGAGAATGGCAATGTATTGGAATCGATTGCTCGGCAGAACAATGGTGACCTACTAAGATCGTGAACAGAGTCGAAAGCCAATTAATATGCGAGAATGTGAGGCTTGATTATCACGAAAGGGGCCCCAACGTGCAAACATGGCAAACAAAAACAGTCTTGACCCACCATGTCAGGTACGACTTATGCGAGACAATGACACCGTCCGAAAAGGCAAACAACGAAGTTGACAAACATCCCAATCCGGGCCAGAACATTCCACAAGTGACCGAAGTCTTCAATCCCGCCTATCATCGCGAAATACTTTCGTCACTCGCCCTACGCAAACAAGTCTCGAGCGGCCGGAACCGAAAACAAACGCAATCTCGGTCTCCGCTTTGCCCTTTCACAAAAGTAGCAGACTTTGCAGCTCTCCACTCCCCCTTCACACCGCATCCCATCCCATCCCAACATCATCCCAATCGCAACCTCGGCCCCAGTCCCAGCAACCTCACCTTCCAACCCTCATTTCCCCTGCCCTTACCCATGAACCTCCCTCCACTTCTCCGCCCTCGATTTCACGAAACCCATCAGCCTCCCGGGGTCCAAAAACTCCTCCACCCTCTTCACCTTTTGTCCCGTTTCCTCCATCTCCATAAGCCACATATATTCCGTAGTCCAGCCCTTCACCTCCTCCTCCTCCCCGAATGCCGCGAAATCGTACGTCGCGACCAACCGCGCGACGACGGTGAGTTTCTCCACGTCCACGATCAGGTCTTTGACTTCGAAGGAGAGTTTGGATATGGGCGCGCCGAAGAAGGTCATGGCTTCGGCGAAAGCCGGGGGGTGGATCGGGGAGTTGAAGGGAGGAGGGATGGATTGAGAGGGGTGCAGGGTGTGGATGCAGGAAGGGGTGCGGAACTGCTGGATCGATGGGTTGTGGAATGGAGGGGATTCGTAGGATTTGATGTGCGAGAGGGCGGTGGATTGGAGGGTTGAGTAGAGGGTGGACATGGTCGCTGGGTTTGGGTGGGGGAGATGGGTTGAGGGCTTCAAAACACGGTTTGGTGCACCGATACGAGAAATCGCTTTGTGTTTGTGCGGCGGCAACGATATATATGTTGCACTCGACGTGTATGTACAGCGTGACTAATCCGGTCGACGCCGGAGATGATCGGATCGGAGGCCGATGGAAGCCGGTCGGGTGACGGAGGATTCGCGACGGTGAGGTCGTGCGATCTATCAGCATCGGCGATGCGCTCCTGTACAGACTTCAAAGAGTTCAACTGTGTACAGATTGTGAAGCCGCGATGCTGATTCCGAAACTGGGCCGATACTGATCGTGGAGCGAGAGATTCGGCCGGTTTTAACACGCCCAAAGCCTATCAATTGACTTCCCAATTGTCAAACTGTTTGGAGTGCTTGTATATGGCGAGATCGTTTCAACTTTAGTATTTGCCCAAATCATACACCGTTTCCAAGCAGTAGCCGCTGTCGATTTCTCGGTCAGACGATCAGCATTCGATGGACAGTTCATCGCTGTCATTATCGCAACGCTTATTTCGTCGATATTGTGGATCGACCCGATCCGTCCAAAATCTTCGTCGAATGGATTTCAATTGTGGGCGTTGGTAACACCGCGACTGGAATCCATGCCAAGGTCAGGAGTGAGGCTGTTGTTCGAATCGTACGATTTCGAGCCACGTCGTCCGGTGTGTACACCATTGTGTATTCATGCTACCTGTTGATACTCTCACTGGCCATGGAACTCGTTCTTGAATGAGCATACAGACATTGATCAGTGTGACGTTTGGGAGTCAATCGGTAGATGTTTGAACTCGACCCAGCCCGACCGAGCATCGTAGCCTCTTTGAATTGATAGATTTCTGAATTGTACACAAGCTATTGTGCGCTGTACTACTCCTTCAGGATAAGTCTTGTGTCATGATGATCGTCTGGATCCTTTGACCATTGTCGTGTCGCTGAATGACTCGATTTGGAACCCCTTTGTGAACACGTTCCAATGCGCTGTGGAATCGAGAACTGGGTCTTGCAATTGAGTCAATGGGAAGAAATCGAGATACCCGGGTCATGACCTGGCAGCAGGTTGCACATCAGAGATGCGCTGGAGACAATGGCGTTCCAGCGATCTCTATGGCGACACCTCCTTGGCCAGCAATGAGGCGCACGAACTTGGCTCCGCTGTTACCTTAGATCCCGATTGTGGCTTGAACCGTCATTGTTGTGAAGCATCGCTGGTCGAAATGATTCGATCTCCGAGAATGGATGTCTTGGCGCTCCTTAGGGTTGAGTTTCACGACACTGGTCAAACCATCGCTGACGACCCAGACGACAGCAGACCCAATCAACTTATATCTATTGCGTCTAGGCCTACGCTTCAGAATCCGATCTGTAATGCTTCTGGGTTTGTGTCGTGACGCGGTATTTGGATCTTTCTGTTTTGTAATTGAAGTCCTTCCAACGGGAAAGATTTCAAACTTTTGCGTATTACCCTGTTGCCGAGCGTGCCTTGAGATTCTGCTGTGGTCAGGTGTTGGTGAGCGTGGGAGGATGCGTTGTTGATTGCAGTGACATTTTTCAGAAGGCGCATTAGGGGAACGAGACGATGGCAATTGTAATACCAAGCTTCCTTGAAGTTCGTGGTGTGTGAAGTGGGGGTACGTGCCGCATCACTGCACATCCTGCTCAGTGAATATAACATAGGGATGTTCCGACTTCACATCAGTCAAACACCGGAAACAACAACATCACCACCTCATCATCATCCAACGCAACCCAACATCACTCCCTCATCATCATCCAACGCAACATTCAACCGTCAGACTATGGCGTTCTCCGGACTCCCAATTTGGAAGGTATGCTTGATCACGAGTCGAAACAGATGGAGCAGTCGCTGACAGGAGATAGGCAACCATCAAGGCAGACTACGACGTCCAGGCGAAGGAAGTCATTCTCGAGTGTGCCATCGAGTATGTTCGGGACATCCTCGAGGGTCGCCTGCTATATCAAGTACCCAGACGAGCCACATACTTTTTGTAAGTTGCCCATCGCTTTTCTGCTCATGTTGATCGGCTGGCATGGCTGACCTTGACCATAGCTTCGAGAGCGCGGAGGAACCCGAGAACCTCTACGGAGATGGAGTCGTGTTCGAGCGTGCAGAGGCGAGGCTTCAGAGCCAGTTCACCGGCGATCGAGGCAGTGCGACGTCGTCCAGTTATTGACGTGATGTCTGTTCATCATGGGGAGGCTTTGCAACGCGTTTGTATACTCTCTCGATAGATTCGCGTTGGCGGAGCGGTTCTCTATGCTTGTGATCAGTGCACGAGGAATGATGCAAGGAGACCGAGAACATCCACGCAGCGAAGCAGAAACGTAAGCGTTTTCAGGCAGCGAAGACGCCGTTTTCATACTACCAGAATCAAAACTTTTCGGTTCCAAACATGATCAACATCCCATTTGTTCAAGCAGCTAGCAATTTTCGTCCAAAATGTCGTCCATTCATCGATCCATCATCATACTTTTGGTGGCCTCATAGCGAGTCCATCCTGTCAGCAGTGGAGTTGGACGGACTGCCAGCGTAAGTATAACCAAGTCAGGTTTCTTCAAGACCTATTCCTTGCTCAAAAGTATCCCAGACCCACTGGCGGACGTCTGGTACCCTCGTACAGCAAGCCACATCTACATATATCCCTCCTGCGGATGCGAGCGATATGAATGTTTTCTTCCTCCCAAACGACAAACATACCGTATCATACGCACGCGTCTCTCGGCGACATGTCGACCCTGGGTCCTGGTCCACATCAACTTCGCGACAAATCTCGCCACCCTCGACGTGTCTTTTGGTCGGATGGAGTAGGTCTCAACGTGTTCCATCTCGTGGGAGATTCTGTACCTACTACCTGTGGTTTCCTAAATGACGAACAGCTGTCGATCACGAATCTTAGCAGGTCGCAAAATGATCTAACAGTGCATCCGAAGTTGACATGGGGTTTTTCAGGATCATACAAGGGATATCTTGCAAGATGTGGAGACAGATTTGCGATCGGCCTATCTCGCGGGAAGATCTTCACGACATGAATGTGGAGGAACGAAGGCTTTGAGGGTGCGATGCAACAAAGCTTGCACTGCCTGAACCAATAATAAAATCAATCGTGAATATTGGTAGGATCGAAGACCCTTCACTCTTTCGGACAGCGAAGTTGACTGAGCTGTTACAATTCCTTTGACAGCCTCCTAGTACTGGAGGGAAAAAGGTCGATCCGACCAGTAACGAGGCTTGTGGCTTCGGAGCTTCCAATCAAAGCTCCTCTTCGGATCCTATCCGACTCGCTTCGTTATCCTGCGTCGACGTCACGCCGCATATTCGCAATCGTCGCATCATGTCTCACATCTTCCGATCGACCTTCTTGCACCCTCTCCCTTCACCAATTTCAAGAAACTTTGCGCACATCAAAAATGCTGATCAGTTTTACTTGATGTATTCCGTCGAAAAATGCATCGAAACCGGAGAACCCGAATTCTGATGGCGTTTTTGCAAGAGGCTCGATCGCGCCACCGACAGCCCAGCTGCATGTCTCTGAACGCGCCCGCATCTGGTGGAGGTACATGAACGGAGTCCGAAGATTAACCGACACGAAGCTCGTCACCAACAAATCTTGGACATTATCAACACGACCCTCCCTCATGGAGTAAAGCTCCAATGTGATCCCTTTCGAACCTCTTCCAACCTCTCCTCTCAATCTCTCCTCCCAGCCCCTCCTCCATCTTCGACCACCCTCACGGACGAAAACCGAAGATGTCCTTCCCCAAACCCCGCCCAGACTCCGACTCCCCCGCGGCGGCGGAGAAGGAGAAGAAATCCAGCCTCCTCTCCATCTACGTCGCCAACTTCGGCCTCTTCACCGGTTCGGTCCACCCCCAATTCCCCTCCGTCCCCCCCGTCACTCCGCTAACCCTTCCCGACGCCCAGAAATCTTCCTCTACGGCTTCATCGTCCCCCTCGTCCCCCCCTTGCTCGAAACCCACCTCCGCCACGAGAACCTCCCGACCCGACCCGGTGACCAGCTCGACGGCACGGTCCAGACCGTGACCTCGGCTCTGCTGGCCATGCACGGAGCGATCGCGGTCGTGTTCTCCCCCGTCATCGCGCATTTCGGGGATCGGACACCGGATCGCAGGTTGCCACTGCTGATCGCGCTGGTGGGCTGCGCGATCGGAACCGGGGTGATGGCTACTGCTCGGAGTTGTGAGTCCACCTGCCACAGGGGACAAGATTGATGGGATGCTGACGAGGGAACAACAGTGTGGTTGATTTTCGCCGGGAGAACGATTCAGGCCGCTTGTGGATCGGCGGCGTGGATCGCTTGCTTTGCCCTGCTCGCGGATGTCACCCCGCCGGAGAGACTGGGCGTCGCGCTCGGGACTTCGATGAGTGTCGTCACCGCTGGATTGATGACCGGACCGGCCGTGGCAGGGGTGATGGTGGATGTTGCTGGGTTCTGGGCTGCGTGGGCCGTGCCGCTGGGACTGCTGCTGATCGGGTTCGTCGGGGCTTGGTTCATGAAGGTCGTGCCGTACGAGGAAAAGATGACGATGCCCGGGGCTGGGGTTGGGCAGGACACGGTCGAGGAGGGAAGGCAGGATGAGACGACCGCGCTGCTGAGGCATCCTTCTGGGAACAACGGAAGGGGGAAGAGGAAGAAGGGGTTTTACAGACTCATGCTTTGGGATGCGCAGGTCATCGCGGCGTTGGCGAATACTTGGGGGTTCTCGCTGGTCGTCTCTGGGTTCGAGGCCACGCTGCCGTTCTTCTTGAAGAAGAAGTTCGAGTGGGGGAGCTTCGCCATTGGGGCGGTGTTCATGGCGTTGCAGGTCCCTGGGTTGATCCTCGGACCGGTGATCGGGTGGGTCAGGGATAAGCAGGGCTTGAGGTTCACCACGACGCTTGGATGGCTCCTGATGGCTCCGTTGTTGATCGCGCTCGGGTTTCCCGGCAAGTTTATCTCGGAGGGCAAGGATGGGCAGGCGGTGTTCGTCACCGGTATCGTGCTCATAGGTATGGTGTCGCCTCTGAAGAGAGGTGCTGGAGTGTATCAGTTGACCGGTACGTCTCTTCGAATGTATGTTGACAATTGTGAACTGACGATTGCCCTCCTCAGCTACCATGCATCGACTCCTTGCGAAAGATCCGAACGTGTTTGGACCATATGGTGGTTCGAGTAGGGTGTTCTCCATCACTCAGATCACCTTCAATCTCGGCATGCTGTTCGGTCCCCTCATCGCAGGGGGCATATCGGAGACATTGGGATTCTTTTGGTCCAACTGTGTTTTCGGTTCGTACACCCTTGCTCTCCCCTCGTGCTCATGATTACTCACTCTACCGCAGCCGCCATGTCAATCGCCATCGCTGTGACATCCTTTGTGTTCCTGACAAATCGGCCGATCAGACGGGACTCGCCTGCGTTCTGAACAACGAGGAGCACCGTTATGCAATGGTCCCACACGTGCCAAAGAGGCATCCCCACCAGTTCCGCGAAACAGTAAAAGCTATGTGTCATGAGCAGTTGTTGCTTGCCAGGATGGTTAGATTGGATTTCTTTTCACGCCTTTGTATATTTAACAGCGCTTTGACTTTGATAACGGCCCCAGCGTTTGCTAGATTTTGGTAGCATCTTGATTCGCCAGTCGCTTCAGTTTCACTTCTAGAGTGGTAGAATACAGCATCCGAACCTGCTTGGGTACCACTCAAGTAGGTTATTCGGAATGACCAAATAGATACAGTTCACGTGTTTGTAGCTAGAGAAGATTTGAGATTGTGGCTTGCGTGTCACTTACGATTGCATCTATCCTTCGCTTCGCTTTCTCACTTTCACGCATACGACACGTACGTCGCATTGAGCTCAGCGACGGTCTGCAAGGGGGCTAATTAATATATGGTTTATTGAGTTAGAGATGCAATTTCCCTGCATTGAAACATTGTCTCATTCTCGTCTTGTAACTATGGACTCCCAGCTCGTTACAATGGCATTCACGTGACTAGATGTGCATAGTCACACACTGAAAGACTGTCCGGTGAATTATTACTTGATGTTTGAAGCCAGGTTGTCCGTTATGGAAGGCGAATGAGCGGGACCATATTGAGGGAGCATAGGAGCAGACACGAAGAGATCAAGATGGACTTGTTCGATACATCGGAAGGGACAAACAGAATGGTCATTCCCGAGACCCTCTCTCTCGACCTCCGACTATTCCTAGGCTACAGAGGAAAGCAAACGGAGCTCTAGAGCTCTCATCTAATAAGCATACATGCCTTTCGTTCGGATTCTATTCTTATGTTTGTACCTGGATATGCTATTAGATTCCCCTTCGTGACCTTGACATGGCTTGGTCCCCGAAACGAGACAATCGTCTCTCACTCTACTGGTGAAGATGTGATTGGTGGGTGTAGACTGGATGAACTCATCAAGTCGAAGTCGAGAGATTGATACTCCCGTACAAATAACCCATTCCGTGTCTTTCACATCCCAGGTCTTTGTTGCACCGGAGACACCGATCTCCTATCGTGATAGTGAAGAAACCTTTTCGAACAGCACCAGCGCCATATGGATCATTCAATACGATGGTGACTTTCAGTATCGGAATCGTTGAATCTCAGCAATGCGATGAATCCATCGCCGGCTCAGTCGCTTCATTGCTTGTCTCATACGAATAATGAGTTTCACTCGAGCTCAGCAGATATTTATACCGTTGTAGGTAGATTCAGGAGTAGACTCTCTGGCAATCTATCCAAACTCCTGCATTAGAATGCCACTCCGAGCATATCACAAGAACCTTCCGACAAGTGAAAGCCTACTCGAAATTTGATTGTCCTTCGCTGAAGAGATTGACGAGAACTAGTTCGAGAACACCACCTCTCGCGCGCCCAGCATCACCGGCACCACCGGCATCTCCGCCAGCAGCGCCATCAGCGTCATCTCGCCAGCCCCTAGGCAGCAACACAAACAGACCACCGTTCGAGAGCCTTCGCTTCCTCCGGTCAAATCACCCTACGCAGGTATGCGGCACCGAACACAAACACATCCGATGATCGCTCCTCCGCCGATCAAAAAGGACGCCATTTTGGCAGAGTCGGCACCTGTTTACACGGAGCAACGCCGAGCAGAAGATCACCGGTCCTTTTATAGACAATAGTGACACCACCGCGTTCACGTGCAGGCCAATTCCCACTCTCGTAGGCCCCATGTCGATTTTACTGACGTCAGAGTCGATGGTATCTCCGTGTCAGACAAAATATCTGGCGGAGAGTGCGCAATCTCGCAGGGACATACTGCAACGTACGCTTGGAGGTGACGGCAAGAGGTGTGTTAATTTGGGTGGATCGGACATCCGTGTTGCTTGGAGGAAATCCATCGGTAGATTGAGGCTTCCTTTTCCCGTCCGTGTCGGTGAGAACTACAGTACATTACCGCGTAACTATTTTGAGTCCAATTATTCGTGACTTTCTGCTTCATACTACTGGACTGTGCATGTGGAGAAATTGTCAAGTTATCGACGCGTATTCAATCAAGTCTGCTTCGCGTTCTTAAGAGACACTATACTCAACGTAGTGGCTGCAATCCTAGCTTGTTCCCCTTAAGCTGAGAGCAAGGGGCACCGTGCTGGACGATTTCAACGTTATTGTCTCACCAGGGCTGTATAGCCGAAATCGAATAGATCCGGATTCGATAGGTCTTCACAAAAGTCTAGCAACTGATGGAGGCGATATAGGGTTTGAAGTAGATACATGGATCGGGAGACCGGGCTGTGATTGGTCAATCTCCGCGAGATGAAACCCAAATATCTCGAGCCGTAAGGTCACGTAGCGGTGAAGCTCGTTTACCAACCAGCCTTACTTGAAATCGGGACCAACAGGGTCTCACTCTCAGATATAATGATGCCCGAGAGGAACAGGATTACCGGATGATCCAGTCTTTGCATGGCATGGCATTCGGAATTCCGACACAGACGGTGCTCCTTCGTTTCAGCGATTTTATTCGAATAGCCGCGTAGCAATATGTCCGAATGACGGTCATATGGTTCAGATTCGTCACCTGACTCCGGGACGACTTCCGTGCCATGACGTCAGCCTTATTTCCGCCGCCGCGCAAGCGACATTCTTCACCACCGACACACAGCAACTCATCACACGGACAACCGACAACATGAAGGAATCACCTCCGAACAGGCGCAAAGCATGCGAAGCTTGCTCCAGCGCCAAAGTCCGATGCGATCCCCAAGAAGACGGCAAATGCAGAAGATGCGAAATGCGTAGGACGAGATGCGTCTTCCCGTCGCTGTCGACCAGGGTGTCTTCTGCGTTCAACCACATTTCATCAAATGCAGTCACACAAGACACTCCACGCCGTTCAACCTTGGGCGCAACACCATCGAATACCAACAGACCGATCGCCCTGACGCCGCAGTCGGAGGATCACCCCGCGGACACCCCGATCTCCACTCGCCACATCCCTCCGCCTCAGCCCGCCGCGTCCGGATCCGACCTCATCTGCAACATCGACGCCTCAGCTATCGAACCCCGCTGGCTCAAACCCTTCACCGCCGCCACCTCCCCCGAACAACTCAAACTCCTCCCGGGGCACACCCTCACCTTCCTCCAACGCGTCCTCAAATCCTACACCACAACCTTCATCCACACCGACACCCTCCCACCATTCATCCACCCCCGCCCTTCCCTCAACGGCCAGTCAACCTCTCCCGCACTCGCGCACATCCGCGCCCTCCTCCGCGCCTTCTGCAACGTCGCCCCGAACTCACCCTTCAGCCCCCCCTCAACCCTGCTGGAGAGGGAACTCGAGCGCCTAACCCTCAGCCCAGAGCACCAGACGCCCTCGTCCCGAGCCCTCCTGTCCCTCTTCCAAGCCCACCTGCTCTCGATCCTAGCTCTGCACTTCCACCTCCACGCCTCGAAAGACGCGCTGCAAGCCGCGCTGGTGAAGCTGACGCCCGTTGCCGCGCGCTGCGTTCGCGAGGGGGTGCTCACCCCCGCCGAAGCCGGGTCATCCTCGAGTTCGTCCGGCCTCGGCGGTGACAGCGCGGCGACGGCGACAGCGGCACCGGACTGGAGCTCGTGGATCACTGCCGAGGAAAAACGCAGGAC